>JAOSYY010000010.1:4257810-4276601 GCA_025727935.1 Hebomoia glaucippe
AACAAGGCTATTGTATTAGATGTTTATATGTGATTAACATTCTATCTTTATAAAAAAAACTACAGTTCACATCTTGCACCACTAATTTGGTCTTAGGTGTTGAATGCTGTGTCTAATATAATTAGACCAACCTTATAATAAATACCTTAAAAGGTATATGTTACTAATTAAATGTATTATACATAATCTTCATTTCATTCAACATATTGTCTCCAACCATCATGCTAAACATTACTAATCTGATCTTAATTTCTGTAAGAATTCTCTAGCATTTATGGGTCATGTTGTAGTATGTAGATAATTTTTTTATTTATTAAAAGTGTTATAAACATACATGAACAATAGATTAAAGTACATTAACCTAAATTGTATTCATTGAACTAACAAAATAAATATAATTCTTACCATTCTGAACTTCTGTGATAATAATAACCTTCTATTGTTGCTGCTGATTTATGAAAACATATATAATAAAAACCAGCAAATGATGCACCATTGATATCTTTTATTGTATGATCTGGCACTAGGAAATGTTCTTTCCATCTCATAAATACATAATCAGCCTTTGCTAAAGAGTCATAATCAAATGAATCTGAGTTAAATGTCTTCAAATATGGTACAAACAATTCAAATTTGCTCTGAAATTGATACCAATATATCAATATGAAATTTTGGAAATTGCTCCATAACAAAACCTGACCTAAATTAATTTCTTACCCAATGTTTTCTGTCAACATCCTCATCTGCATCCCACTTCCTTGTTAGAAATGGATATTTAGCAGAAATTATTTCTCCATCAAAAAATGTTGTTAAAGTTGGAAATTCTTCTGTCAATCCTTTAATTTTTAAATAACCACAAAGATATGAATTCTCTTCATCAACATGCTGTAAAAGTAAGTATAAAACCTCTGATTCTTAAAAACATTTAAAATTGATAAATGAAATCTAAGATGGATGATATATGCATTTTTTAGTAATTTTTGTAATGTGAACTAACCTGCAGTACAACTTCAACTTCATATGAATTTCCTTTTGATTTTTGGTGCCCTTGAAATTTTGAGCCGTTATAAAGTAAAGACTTCGTGACACCAGGCTGTTTAGAGTTAGCTGGTGGTGGCGGAGTAATGTCAACTTTAACAGGCATTCTTTTCCATTAAAATTACTACTCAGATTTACCTAGTATAGTTATGTTTAGTGTTATTGACAAGCACGCAGTAGATACGCACGCAGTGAGTCAGATAAAATTCGTAGGTACTTCGTTTGACAGTTCCTTCTTTCCAGTATTTTCCACGTAGATATGCTAATACGCAGTAATAAAATATCGAAAATCACAAGCAGATTGATTGAATAATTTAATAACGCATAAATATCAAATGCCTTAAGTTAATTTTTTATTGAAATATTCAGTAAATTCTTCGCGAATGTAGGAAATGAAAGCGTAACACAGCCATTTTTGAGTTCATTTCAATTTTATATTCCAAAGACAGCAGAACCATTGTCAGTGTCAAAATCCGACTAAATAATATACATAGTTAAAAAGAATATAGATTATGAACTTAAAAATAATAATATAAATAGCTCAATGTTAGAACAATAATCAATACGATAAACGCTCTCATATTTAAAAATGACATTACAACTCTAATAATATGTATAACATCACTTATTGGCATTGAAAATGAAATTTAATTAGTATATTAGATATCTGTGCTTAAATTAGCGCTATATCCTCTGTGCAACCTTGTTGTGAAATTAGTCAATTTTATTTTTGTTACGATTTATTATGCGGTTAATATGTTGGTATGTACACAGAGCACACGATTGTATTACTAATCTTAATTGTCTATGGATATACAGTCTGTACCCTAAGGCAAAAGACAAAAGTAGACTGTAGAATTCATCGGCTCGTTGGTTTCGTTGACCGACCAACTTGTTTATAAATTGTTTTGTAATTAATTTAATTTAAGGCTTCCTTTTTATTTATGTACTGTTTTCATAATGATTTCTTTTAATAATTCAAGAAGTATACGTGTTATAATCCGTCATATCATTGTTTTTGAATTGTGATCTAAAAGCAATAATCGTGATATTTTCTCACATAGGTAATTATTATGGTTAACTGACGTTAGACAGTGCATCCTCAATAATTATGGCAGACCCAGGTTATTACCACAGTGATTATATTCGTCACCCCGTCCTTTACGAACTGGGTGTCAAGTATGGAATTAAGACGGAATGTATTCCAGAAATAGCATTGCCGTCTAAGTTGGAAGAACTCAAGGATGTTATACGTAGAGAGATACGTAAAGAATTGAAAATAAAAGAAGGCGCGGAGAAATTACGTGAAGTTGCTACCGATCGAAGATCTCTGTCAGATGTAGCAAACATTGTGAAAAAAGCTAATATTAAGTTAAATGAACTAAAATCTGATTTACAAGAACTAGAATCCCAGTTACTGCTGTCACGCGGTCAATCTACTCCGACATCGCCGGAAGACTTATCTTATGATGAAGAGATCATCTTGGCTTCAGAGGCGGCCCAGCAACAGCGTCAACTGGGAGAAGGTACCACCGATCGTAAACTTGCGTCTCTTGAAAAGCAACTTAATATTGAACTTAAAGTAAAGCAAGGTGCTGAAAATATGATACAGAGCATTAGCAGCAGCAACCAGTCTAGAGATAAGAAATTACTTGCGGAAGCTCATCAAATGCTTGCAGATTCAAAAGCAAAAATTGAATACCTAAAATTACGAATATCTAAGATTTCCAAACAGCAAAAAGGCGACAATGTTGGAGCCAATGGTGATGGAAGGAATATGGATATGAGTGGTGTTGATCCTTTACTTGATGAAAGAATTGCTGAATTAAGAAATAGGTTACGCATAGAAGCAGCTGTTGTGGAAGGGTCCAAAAATGCCATACGTCTACTACAAAGTGATAAAAAAGTTACTGATAAAAAAGCTTTACAAGAAGCTCAAACAAACTTGTTGGAGTCAACTCAGAAATTAGATTTACTAAGGAGATCATTAGATATGCGCCGTCAGGAATTGCCTTCAGAAAGTGCTGCATTTATAGAATTGGGACATGAGCTAAGGAGCACAGGATCAAGTCCTGGTTATATAAGTTTGTCTGGAGCATCAAATGCTAGGCCTCCTTTTATATCACCAGCTCCATTAATCAGTCCTTGTGTTCAAGTAACTGGAACCCTAGAAGTGAGACTAATGGGCTGTCAAGATCTTCTTGAAGATGTGCCTGGACGTAGTCGTAGGGATCCCTTAGCAAGTCCTTCAGATCTAAAATCATTTGTAAAAGGAGTTGCCATTCGAAACTCAATGAAATATACATACAGCATTAAAGAAGACACCAGCAATGAAATCATGGCTGTGATGAAGCTTGACAATCATACAGTGGCTCAGACAAGTTGGAGACCATGCTCCCAACAGGCTTGGGACCAGAGGTATCGTAAATTTTATTATAAATGACATACCAAAAAAGTTTACATTCTCTAAAAGATTAAATATGTACTAAGAAACTGGAAAGTAATATAATATGACTCACAGATAACAACTGGACTTAAATTAGACCAATTTTAAATGTGGAAATATTTAATAAAAATTGCTTATTAATGTTTATTCAATATAAAAAAGCCATCATATTAAGCAAGAGTTGGCCTTAAAGATCATATTACTTATTTATAAAATTATGTCTCTGTTAGTAGACTCAAAACTAGAGTACTTGTATCATTGGTATAAATATAAAGTTATACATACCATTTTTACAAAGTATGTTAAGCTTGAATTGCCATAAACACAATTTACAATCAATAAAGACCCTTAACAACATTATCTATTTCCTTGTTAATGCAATCTTTATAATTTCTTATAACATTACAATTACTCACTATATCTTATCAATAGGCAAGTACACATATTTACTGATGAGTAAGATTATAAACTAACATTTTAACAGAATTATTTCAACATTTATCTCATAACTGAATTTCAAATAGCTAACAAATGAAGGCATTGAAATATTTTTAACCATAGCTTAATTATATCTACCTCGAATCTAAAAAAAAAGGTATTATTCTATATCTAAAAAATACTAAATTTTTAAAATTTTTAACCCTTAGATTCACCATTAAATTGGATAAATCCAGGGAACTTGAAATTGGAATTCATTGGAAAGACTGGCGTGGATTATGTGCTGTGAAATTTTTGAGATTAGAAGAATTCATTGATGATATTCGACATGGAATGGCTTTGGAATTGGAACCCCAAGGGTTGTTGTTTGCAGAAATTAAGTTCTTGAATCCTATTGTTTCTAGGAAACCAAAACTTCAACGCCAGAGAAAAATATTTAAACAGCAAGGTAAAAACATACCACGAACATCATATGGAGAAATGCATATTCCTGCAGTTGTTCTTGGTAGGCTGTTAAAACGTTCTTCTCCTTCTGTTCAAAATATTCAGACTGCTCTCAATCACTCTCAGCAACATAGCTTTGAATCACATCATGATAATAAAGATATCGAGAATACTAATGCCACATTTATTGGCATGGCTGGTGTTAGGCCATTGGGTCTACCATCTGCTGCTACTGTACCGCAACTGCCTGTTACACAACCACCTCCAAAGCCAACTCTACCTTTACAACCACCTCCTAATGTCTCTACACTTAGAATGGAAAAAGAGCTGCAAGAGGCTTTTGCATTTTTGGAAGACTCTTACACTAGAGATAATTACATTACAAAGGATCCACAAACATCAACATGCAACACTCCTTTGGTGGAATACCCCCCATCTCCATCGCCTAAATTAGTTCTTGAATACCCAAGCAGTGAAGAACAGATTGTTGAAATAACAAATAATATGCGTTTGTCGTCATCACGATCATCATCAGTTATTGAAACAATTAATAAAGAACCTGATTCTAGAAGACAGTCAGGTGAAATGTCAATGAATAGCTTTAGATTGTTAAGTGTCCTAGGCAGGGGACATTTTGGTAAAGTAATACTAGCTCAATACAAACCAACCAATGAATATTTTGCCATTAAAGCGTTAAAGAAAGGCGATATTATCGCGAGAGATGAAGTTGATTCACTGTTATCGGAAAAGCGTATTTTCGAGGTAGCAAATGCCATTAGGCATCCATTTTTAGTTAATCTTTTTGCATGCTTCCAAACTGAACAACATGTTTGTTTTGTTATGGAATATGCGGCAGGTGGTGACCTTATGATGCATATACATGCAGATGTATTTACAGAGCCTCGGGCAGTATTTTATGCAGCTTGTGTAGTATTAGGCCTACAGTATTTACATGAAAATAACATTATATATAGAGATTTAAAATTGGATAATTTACTACTTGACACAGAAGGTTATGTCAAAATTGCAGATTTTGGTCTATGTAAAGAGGGCATGGGTTGGGGAGACCGTACTGGTACATTTTGTGGCACACCAGAGTTTCTGGCTCCTGAAGTACTAACTGAAACATCATATACTAGAGCTGTAGATTGGTGGGGTCTTGGTGTTCTTATTTTTGAGATGTTGGTAGGCGAGTCACCCTTTCCTGGAGAAGATGAAGGGGAAGTATTTGATTCTATTGTAAACGATGAAGTTCGTTATCCCAGAACATTATCCCTCGAATCAATTGCTTTGATGCGCCGATTATTAAGGAAAAATCCAGAGAGACGATTAGGCTCCTCAGAACGTGACGCCGAAGATGTAAAGAAACAGGCTTTCTTCAGAAATGTTGATTGGGAGCAGTTACTTTTGAGAAAGGTAAAACCACCATTTGTGCCAACAATAAATAATCTAGAAGATGTCAGTAACTTTGATAGTGAGTTCACTTCAGAAGCAGCTGTTCTTACTCCTCCCAAAGAGCCAAGACCTCTGAGCACTGCTGATCATAAATTATTTACTGACTTCACATACATGGCAGATTGGTGCTAGGCAACTAATTATCTTTGTTTTTTAATATTAGAATAATTCTTAATGGAATACAATAAACCCCCATTGCCTTAACTAATGCGAGTGAAAACTGTATTTTGATATATCTAATCTATTTTAAAGGGTATCTTAGAAGATACTCGTGTTGACTTGTATTTAATGCAGTTAAATGCAATATTTTATGAATTGTGTAATTTAAATAAGTTTTAAATAGTGAAAACCTTTATTTTTTTAAAAGCATCATACATATAATGTAGTTATATTTGATTAACCTGAAAATAACTCTTTAAGAAAATGTGTGTCAAATAAATCATTACATCATCAGTCAATTCTATACTTTAATCTGTGAAATAAAGTTATCAACAACAAAATATTTTTTATTTAAATGATAATTCTTCTTACTTGAACTATTCATCATTCAAAATTCTTGTTGATAAACAAATAACAATGTTAATTTGGATAAAAACAACCTTATTATATTGGCTCCCATTTAGCGTATATTATTAAATAGTTTGTAATATACAGATTAATGTAGTTATGTAATAATAATTGGTATATTTGATATGGAGGCACTTCATATAATGTATGTTGCGATCAATTTACACACCTTAATTTAAGGTGTTTTGATAGCAGACAAATATTGCTTTCTAATGTAGATACTGTCTCAATTATTGTAGTAAGTACATTAAACGCTTAATATTATTATGTTACTAAAAACAGGCAGTGTCTTTTATTGTATTAATAATTATTGATTTTACGCTAAATGCCAAAACCTTATAAAAATATGGTCACTTAGTAGCACAATAAGGCTTATAAATGTTGTACTTCACATATTAAACATGGCCTATTCCAACTTTTGAGCAACATTATACAATTACTTTATGAGACTTGAAGTACTACTAAACTAACATATAATACAGTTTATAAGTTTCAGGAAATAGACCTAAGTGTAAAATTCATTAATTATTTCATTATATAACAAACAATTATTTGATAATGGAAAACCAATAAAATATAGGTTTTTATTGTAAAAACCTACATTCATCACTGTCTCATAAATGCAATAACATAATATTGTTAACGGCTTTATAAAATAAGTTTAAATAGAGCATATAGTAAAAACAAATCTACATATACTATATAATTGAGTATTTGGCCAATATATTTCAGATTGAGAAGACAATATCATTCATCACTTTAGTTGAACCTAACTTACATTGATTGTTTTATAAATCATATAACAGGACTTATGCAATTATGTACTTAATGTTAAATGATTGAAAACACTTCCACATATTTCATGCAACATTATGTACAACACTCCACATACAATTAGTCTTGAACATCACCTGCAGTATTGTTCGAGAAAATTTCAAATCCTTGAGCCTTTTTGCTGCAATACCATAGCACGGTCTGTAGGCTCTATATCATTGCTATTTGGATTGTTGCCACATTCCCTACTAACCACACACAAAAACTCTGCATGATCTTCACTGCCATAATTATACTGAGATCCGATATTAATCAATTGTTCAAATTTCCAACCATCAGACATAGATGAAACCATCTGTGTCAACTCTTCTTCATGAAATTGTAAAACTCTATAAACATGATTCTTGGAGTCTTTCGATGGACCTGTTTCTCTTAAAGAAATACGTTCTTTAACTAATTTAATAAGCTCTGTAATATTGTAAAATTCTGCTTCTTCTAATACACCCTCTTCAGCAATGTCATTATTGATGACCAACTTTCCGTGTCGTAAGTAATTGAGAACTGGAGAAAAATAAGTCGGGTCTCTGTCTATAAGGTAAGCACCAGTTTCATCCTGAAACATAAATTAAATTCAACACATTTTTTATTTGAAAGTATACTTTTGTAACTACAAGCAGAAACTAACCCTATCCGAAATTAAGTCACTGTCTTCTTGTACTAATCGATACAAAAATGAGTTAGTGTCCCTAGACAATGTAGTTTTTGTTGTTAAAAAATATGTACCACCAACATTAAGTTTAACCCACTGTTTACTACTACGTCTTTCATTGTTATATCTTTGTATATTTTCATTGGCAAAACCACCGCCACCTACGTGACCCGCCATGGTTATTATACCAAAAAGCATGAAGACAACTGACAGATGACTTGATGTCATATCACAGAGATAATACGAGACATAGACAATTGTGGAAGTTGTCTAACTAGAGCAATACAGAGTATAATATGACAGCCTCGTTTTTAGCATTTGCTCAATATTTGACCAAGGATCTTATATAATAATATGCTTTTTGATGCAATATAGTTGTTTGTTCTAATTTTACGCTAGACTTAGAAATAATGCAATAATTGCTGTATAAGAAATATTCATTGTAATAGTCTCTTAAAAAGGAATCTTTTGATAACAAAATCTTTTCTTCGAAAATGATTCAATAAATCAATTTGTGGTCTACGACCAAAAAGATATATTTTAAACAATTCAGAATCAAATATTGCCAAAAATAATCCATTTTCACTAATAAGTGTGTTTATTGTGAGCTGAAGCTGAGCTTTTTTTTTAAGTCTGAGTATTTTCGACCTTTATTGTGAGCTGAGACTTTTTTTTAAAGTATTTTAGACCTAAGTATGGAATTATAAAAATAACCGTCCTATCACTTGTCTTCGTCAGGATTTAAAGAGGGATATAATTGCACAATGTACCTCAAAGTAGCACAAGTATTATTTGCTGTCTATGGTAACTATAAACTATCCGTCTTTTTAATCTGTGTTTCTGAGAATATCTGAAGTTGATTGGTAAAAGCTTAAACCAAAACTGTAGATGAAATAAAAAGAACAACATTATTGTATCAATTTATATGTTTTTTCGAAAAAGTTTGCCTTCAACTTTATAATGTAATGTGTCGTTAGTGTGAAATTAAGGTTTAGCATTATGAGTAATAATCTAGAGAATGATCGGTCTATTACAACTGGAAAAATGTATCCAATTGACTTAGCACCTCAAAAAATAACTATTGTTAAGAGTATTTCTAATGCAGAAGTGAAAATGGCACATCTTATACCAGGGCAAGCGAAGACAACAGGGCCTGGTCAAATCCTTTCGCATTCCAGCACTGGACAAATTGGTTTGATGCGCACTGCTAGTGGCGCTCAAATAATTTCTTCAGGAGTCGCCTCTCAGGTTTTTTATTTAGTACAATTTCATAACATTGTCATAAACCCAAGTTGCTCTATATCGTAAGAGGATAAGGTGTTTGTAATATTACATTACAATAATTAGTTTTTATTTATCTTCCTAAAGTTATAGAACTAATAGTAATAAATAAAGTAAAATATCGCTATGTGGTATAAGCAGTACTGTGATGTGTATTAATGTCTTAAATATAAATAAACAGCATAATTTTATATATATATAAATAAGGTCAAACTATTTCAGGGAGCACAAATAGTAAGTCAAAGTAACCAATTAATTGGTCAAGGTACACAGATACTTACTCAGTCTCAGCTTATTACAAGCAATCATATATTAAGTCCTTGTACACAGATTATCAGTCAAGGCACACAGTTATCTGCTCCAGTGTCAAATCCAAATAATTTAAATAATACACAAACAAGTGCAACCTCTACAGTGAGTGGAACTCAAATGTTAAATGTTGGAGGTCAGATTGTAAGTGGACCTGGAAACTTAGTGGTCAGTTCTACAGTGCGCTCATTAGGTGGACCAAGTGTTAGAGTTCTCCCTCCTATTCCACATTTAAATTCCAGACCTGGTAAGATAATATTTTTGTAATATTTATTAAATATTAATTTGACTTGGTATTGTAGTATTAAATGTTTTTAATTCTTTAAATTACATAGGTTAAGAGATAAATTGAATTCTATTTACAGTTCTTACAAGTGTTAATGTCAGCTCTGCTAGTGGTGTTCTAGTGAACAAAGGAGTAACCAGCCATGTCCCAAGAGGACTGGCGGCTGGTGCATCACTTGCAGTTCGCCCAGTCACTGCTTCAACACAGCCTATTGTTAGTCAAGGTAGATATATTTTAATCAGTGTAGGGCAGATCAACTCTCAAAATATTTTTTTTAGTTCATACTACATATATTTTACTGCATAAAATAAGCAAATCTATATTTTATTAACAAACAGGTAGTGGATGGTCTACAAACAATCGTGGTAGAGGGGCTTTAGTATATGGGTCAAGGGGTTTGAGTCGTGGAGCACCGCCGAGGCAACCATCCCCAGCGCCCTCACCCACACACCAGACATCACAATCCGCTCAAGCACCTCAGACACAGCACTCTGCTATTGTGACTTTACCCACCAGTACAGTACTATCTTGTGAGTGTCAGTAAAATAGTAATTGCCATTTAAAATATATCAGGTATAAAGCAGTATTGACTTTTAAGTGTATTATTAGATTTATTACTTTAAAATGAAGATAAATTAAATTTTTTATCAAATATGACTAAACTTGAATACCAAAACAATAATAAAAAGTTATTATAATTGTTTTAAAGACATTTACACATATCAATATATTATATAAGCACTTTAGAGACACTAATTTGGTTATTGATAATAAATAATAAAATAATTACTTGAAAGTTGAAACTAGTATTTCTTGCTCCATATTGAGACCTTAGTACGCTGTACAAAAAAAAAATATTGTGATGAATATATTTTTAGTGTAGTGTCAATGTCAATATTAAGTCAACTCATTTGGCTTATCCATGGTTTGTCTCTATTTGTTTATTTTAGCAAGCGGTGTAATATCAAGTACAGTACGTGGATCTGGAACAGTCGGAGTTGTAAGTGGGGCTACCACTAGGCCAAAAACACCAACACCCCCTCCTGCACCTAGACCTTTACCCCTTTTACAGCGGAACTATCAGCCTGCTAAGGTGAGTACAACAATCAACAAATTATTCATATACTTATGGCAAGATTAATATTTTCAGAAAGAATGTAGATGAAAATATCATTTTTGGAAAATTATATACATAATAGTAATGTTTCCGTCATGCAACAATTTATGATCACTTTAATACAATAGATAAGAAATCAGTTGTGGACTGTAACAGTTTTAAAGTGTGAGTTGTACAAGACATTATATCACATTTTAATACAAGTACTAGATATTACTTTTAAAAGTCTATTTGGGCTTAGGATGTTTATTCGATTTTTTTTTAAATTTGAATTCGTAGTATAATAGTTGCCTTAATGTTATCAAACAGGTGGTGGGTGTAGCAAGCGTTGGTGTTCGCGGTGTCGGTAATAGCGCGCCGCCACAACTTTACTACGAAGTGCCTCGCGCTGCGCATCCCCACCAGCACGCTCCCAGACCGCTCACACCTTTTGCACACGCGCTAACAACTCAAGGTAATTCCTGAAAACATTTAAATTTTGTCCTAGTTACAAAGTACCATTCAAAGATGAAAATATCATAAAGTACTGTAGTGCGTGTTTCTAACTTTTCATTTTCGATAACTCGAAATAACAACTAAATGGGTCCATAGGCTTTCAGTAAATAATTAAAGATAAAATATTTTTTTTCCGTACAATTAAAAAATATAAAAATTAGTATAGTTTATAATATAATAGATGTTTCTGTTATGTTATAATTCCTAGCGAGTACAGTGAATACCGTCCAGACATCCACCGAAGTCCGTCAAACGACCTCAACAAATACAAGCACACCAGTTCTGCCGAGACCTTCTATATTGAGGAAACGCGATATTGATGGGTGAGGACCATTGTTTAACTAATTATAACTCAAAATTAAGGATTCCAAAACTATTTAGAACTTACTTTTTACGTTAGATACAAGAAACTAAGTATGTCATTAGCAGTTTGTCAGAATATAAAATTTCTGAACATTGGAAATTATAGCTTTGATGAAATCGTACAATTGAAACTATAATTTTCTTCTAGATCACCTTCAAAAATTCAATCCAATGCAATATCTACTATATCTACGGTTGGAAACATTGGCAGTGTCGGCAATCTAACTTCAGCAAATATAACAAGCATCGGCAGCAATGCTTCTAATAATTTGAGCAATATAGCGACATTAAGCAGTATCAGCAATATTGGAAGCGTGGTACATGTGGGAAATGTTAATAATTTAAGTGGTGTTAGCTTAAACACAGTGAGCTTGAGTAATGCTATAGGCCGTGTTAATAGCATTAGTAACTTGAGTACCATTGGGAACATAAGTAGCTTGGGGAGCATAGAAAACATTGGTAATATGGGAGTGGTTACAGTGAATAATATAAATAGTTTAGGTGCTGTCAATAATATCGGTAACTGTGTAAGCAATGTCAATAGTGTTGTGAGCAGCAGTGTTGTGAACAATGTAATGGGTGGAAATGTCAGTGTACATATGGGACAATATGTGGGGACAACGGGTTGGGAGGACGTTACTGGCACACACGGGCCAGGTAGCGGTTCCACTACTATGTCAGCGGCGTCATCACCCACGCCCGATGTGGAGCCTGAACTGCCAAGACTCACGGACGTATCACCGAGAAAGAAACCCCGTAAGCAATTGTAAGTATTATGATTACTGAAGTTCTGCACATATTTGGATATGCCTTACAAAGAGTTACTAATTGTACTGATATGGATAGAAGCTTTTATGTACGAAGTAGCAAAAACTACTTTATAAAATTGTCATACATATTATGTGGCCATTAATACGAAATCCATAAATAATGTATGTTACTGTGTATATACATGAATTTGAAATCATTTTATAAAATTAACAATTGTGCGAATGTTTTTATGTACATGTTCCTGAAGAAACAACTTAGCTTGTTTGGTGAAAAAATTGTTTTAATATTAATTTTTAAGTGTTCACCGACACAGCTATTAATTCAGGCGATGTTTACAGGCTAACTAGTGAAGTGCGACATTGCGACTTTCCAGCCGAAGAGAAGCCGCCCACGCCGCCGCTTCCTGCACCTGTTAACCCTATTCCTAAACGTGAGTCAATTTATTTACATTCTAACCAAATACGTTCTAGTATTGAATAAAGTTTGTTACGCTTTGATAATATATTCCTACAGGTCCATCTTTAAGTTCGACGTATGTGTGTGGCTGGCGCAGTACTGCGTTGCACTTCACACGGCCGTCTGACGTGAAGCGACGCGAGAGCCGAGCGAGAGACATTGTCGCTATCGCCACGCAGAAACATGTACTTGTCTCTGCTGAGGGCTGGAAGGTGCACCACTTGACGGCGCAAATGGACGACTTGGTAAGATTAAGGAAGTATAGAATTCAAACTTACTAAACCACACCTCTATATTAAATAAATTGCTTTTGAATGCTGAACATTAAAAATAAGAGCTGACAGCAATAATCTAGAATAGAAGAGATTACTCGATGTTCAATTACTTTATATACCTATTTGGAATTTGGATATTTTTATATTACGGAAACTTTGAACACCCGAATCAGCTAAAAAAATCTTTGAATTCGATTATTTCTACAGGTATCGCTAGAAACGGACGTCAGTGAACAGTTGGAGGGAGTACACAGCTTGCTTGAGACAAGCCGCGCGCATAATGCACTCAAACCGCTCTCACACTCACTCCTCGAACTTATCAAGGTAAAACAACCACTCGGTATACAGAGAAAGTTATTTTTTGTTCATCGAAATATTCTCAGCTACCTGTTCCGTATCGCTAAATGTATGAAACAATACAGGGTGTTTGAGGACTGCTCCCGAAGACGAAAACGGGTGATAGTAGTTATAACCCCTTTGATGATGGGACGGAAAAAAAATCCATCCTGACTATAAAAAAGTCTAATTTTTAAAACGTTTTTTAAAGTTATTTACTCTCCACAATATTTGTACAGCTAAATGAAACGATAACTAAAAAAAAAAATATTTAAAAAAAAACCAGCAATGAAACGCAAATCAAAAACTGTTGATGGTCTGGTCAAGTCGGGTGAACGCACGTCTTCGAGAAGCCCGCGCTGACATCTAGCGAGTAATTCGTCAAAATAAACCTCTCTCCGTGCGGGGGGCTGAAGCCGTCATTGAAAATACGTTAATTATTTCCACCGATCATGAAAGTGTTAGTTACTTCCAATTTTTATTTTATGAGCTTAATTAATCCTACTGACTAGTTCTTTTGTGGAATTTAAAAACTCTAATTTGCGTTTCATTGCTGGTTTTTTTCTCGGTATTTTTTATGAAGTTATCGTTTCATTTAGCTGTACAAACATGATGGAGCGTAAAAAACTCTAAAAAAAAACGTTTTAAAATATGAGTTTTTTATAGTCAGGATCGAATTTTTTTCCGTCCCATCATCAAAGGTGTCATAACTACTATCACCAGTTTTCGTTTTCGGGAGCAATCCAAAAACACCTGTATATCGTACGAATTTGAGTTTTTGCAAACATACACCTATAAATGTAGGCTTTTACATAGGAAGTTACGAATCTTTCAGTTGTCGTTATTTATTTTAGTAGTTCTTGTATATTATAACGGGTGTTAGGTGACCGCTCCTGAAAACGAAGACATGATAGTACTCATGATAACTTCGATGATGGTACGGAGAAAATCGATTCTGACTAAAAAAAACATATTTCTAAAACATTTTACTAGTGTTATTTCGCTCCATCTTGTTAGTCCAGCTGTTTTTCTTATCATGCTTCATTGCTGGTTCTTTTTTTTTTAGTAAAATAATGTATTTTTTATGAAACTATTGTTTCATTTATCTGCACTAACATGATGCAGCGTAAATAATGCTAAAAAAACGTGTCTTTTTTTTATAACCTGGATCGATTTTTATCCCGTCCCATCATCATAGGTGTCATGAGTACTATCATCTGTCTTCATTTTCGCAAGCGGTCCCCTAACAGCCTGTATAATAAGAGTTTTATTTGTTTGCATTGGTGATGATGGTGGTAGATGCTCCTAAGTACAGTCTTAAATAGTACCCACTGACGAAAATGTGATAATAATAATTAATTTTATATTAATTCACAGGGCAACATACAAAGAAGTAAAATAGTATGTGAAGGTATTCAAGAAGCTCGCGAAGACATACTACGTGTATTCAAGCACAGGAACTTTGTATCGGATATTTTAACGAGACAAGCAGATAAACGCTGTTTCAGAAAACACCGGTCACAGTCATAGCACAATTACGTTTTAAGGAACTAAATCTATAGACTCGTAACATGGAAAAAATTGTCTTTATTACTTTAATCACGGAAAATCAAACACTGAACAAGTGTGTTCACAAATTGCAATAAAACATCTAATGTAATTAGAGTTGTGATGTAATTAGAGATGATGTGAATTTCAGATTTGTAAATAAGTATCGTATGTAAAATACCACTAATGTTGACTAACTATAAAGTTTATCCTACGATTTGAGTGCTTTGATTTGTTTTGTGAAGTCCTTATTTTAAGTCCAAGAATAAAATAGACTACGCTTATTGGGATCTTTAATTTTAAAAGCCCCACCCTGTACCGTGCATTGCGGGCATAACAGTAATTGCCTCTACTAAATAATTTTATTTCACTTTATATCCAAGATAATTATTTATAAATACAAATTCTTACTGCAGTATATTAGATCCAACAGTTTATTTAGACTTGATGTTTTGCTAAATTTATAAAAAAATTGCAATTATTCATGTCAGAGCTATACAATCTATTTCTTATCTTTCCCGTTGTATTCATAGGACTTGTACTCCACATAATACTGACATTAATTGTCTTTTTCGTTATATGGATACCTCTTACTAAGTTTCTAGTCTGTATTATGAGGAAATAGGCTATAGCTTATGTCAAATTCAAAACTTGAAAATACGAAATAATTATAAGATAACCTAGAAATGAAGTAAATAAGTATTATTAATATTTCTGTAGAAAAATAATAATTCTTTTATAATTTGAGTGTAAAATTGTAATTTGACAAAATGGCTACGAGTAGGCTTGAGAGAATTGGTACTATATTTACAAGGTAAGCGACGGTTATTTATTATATAAACACTATGGAGACAATTAAATAAAAACAATAATTTTGTTCTTGAAGGCGACTATAAAAGCTGGAAACTCTCCTCGTCTTCTACTAAGAAAACCTATTTTTTGCTAACATCAGTTTCACAAAAACTAAAGCTACCGATAAGTTAAATCAAACATTGGAATTTAAATACTTAAACAATATCTAGAAAACTTGACTTTATTTATTGGTAATAGCTAATCTTTATTTCTGCTGAGGCCAAGTGTGACCTAATATATATAGTTTAATGAAAAAGAAGGAAATTTAATTAAAAATCATGAAATGACAATTCAGAGGAATAATAGTCAAAATAACTAGAAAATGTATTTTAAGCTTTAAACATTTGAAAATAAAAATAGAAACATACAGCGTTATAAATAAATTTATTAGAGAGATGTTTATTAAAGAAATTCATATAATTAAATAATTTGAGTTCATTATTTAGTCACACTTTGTTCACAGTTATACAACTATAATGGGTTTTATTAATTATATATACTTTTTATTAACATAATCAATAGTATTTGTACTTACGTTTTCATTTCCATTCGAACTGTTTTCCTAAGAACTTGATGTGCTTTAGTAGTTGAGGTGTCACAGTTAACAAACTATAACTATATAATGTCCTTATATGCAGTGCTTATGTTAAAAAAGACAGCCTTATATTTCTTGAAATATGGTTGTCTTTCTTGTATGCTGTATCTTGATACACATACACAATTTTTTTTATTCATTTTGAGGTTCTACCATGTTCACAAATTTGCAATTTAAGAATGTTTTGATTAAACTAACATTTTACAAAATTTAACTTGAGAATTGAAATTTTGCAGAGCTGAAGGCCTTTTAAAGCGAGGAGCTATAAAACCTGATGATAGACCAATATGGTTTGATGTGTATCGTGCTTTTCCTCCCATAATAGAACCAAAATTTGCAAGACCCAAACCCGAAACTAAAACTATTCGTCAGATCTTGTATAAAGAAGATGTAATAAGAGCGTAAGTATTATAGTACATAATAGACTCATATTTCTTAGTTACTTTTTATCAAATCTTGAATCTCACAAAGTTGTTTTAAGAATTATATTAAGTTCTTTTGAGTTTACATAACAAGTAATTAATAATTTTTGTTATATGCAACTGTTTCTTATATAGCACAGTATTGGTATTTTTTTTTAAATTTATCAAATATTAACCAAAAAAGACTACACTGTACATATGTCGCTACATATATTCCTGTATAATATAATAGAAGATAATTTTTTTATAGAAAATTTCATACACAAGGACACGGTATAGGATCTAATATGCTAAGTCCTTATGGAGACACACATACAAAAAAACTTGTACAAAAATACGAAGAGTTTCAAAAGGAAGGGATAGCAGCGTCCGAGTTAATAGAAAAAGCAGTTGCAGCTGTGACAACTGAACGGGGAGACCCCACCATATCCAAAGTGAAAACATTAAATCCCGAATCGGCCACAGCGCAGGTTTTAGCAGAAGCAAATATAAAGAATATTTTTAACTAGTTTTTTTTATTACATTTTGAATTTTAGTGCTTAGATAATATGATTTTTAGATTAAATAAATTATAATAAATTATAAACTTATTTTATTTTAAAAATTCTAATGGAATGATAATGAAACTAGAATGGAATAATAATATGAATGAATAGAGCAACTGGCAAGCTATTCAATAATCTTTATAATAAATAAGAATGTATATCATAAAATAAGTATAATTTATTGCTTATTAGTTTGTTACCTATTTATCTGAATAATTCAAAACAAAGTAAAGTAAAACTAGGATTAAATATACTACAACTTGATTTTGCATACATTTCATAAAAATCTGAATGAGGGTTTCCTATTAACTATGAGTTCCTGGTAATTTGTTAACTGGCAAAAGCTGACTATACATCGTTGGAATCAGTTTTTAAAATATACTGTCATATACATAAAATGCGCTTTAATTTTATGAACCAGGAAGCGCCTACTTCACCAATTATGACGAATTTCAGTACAGAACAAATATAAACATTTTTGTGTGGAAATATAAGTACGCGCTACTCTACCGTTAATGAGCTGTATATGTAGGAGACCCTGCTTGTGGTAAGAAAACCGTGTTTTTAGAACTATAAAAAAACATGGCTGCGCCTACTAATAGGGACAATGGTAATTATTTGTCTATATATACTTATTAGATTGGTGGTGTGCAGAAAAACCAATTATGGTTTATAGCACACTTTAGTATTTAAGTATCTTTTAATGTTGTAATAAGTAAATAAATAAATAAGATATATATGTTTGTATTACTCATACGAAATTTCATGAGATGTTCGTGTGGACCTTCTTAATTTAGGGATATAGATGAAATTGAACTCAAATATATAAGATGGAACATCTTAAGATCTAAACAAAGTATGTTCTGAAATCGTGTAGCGATGCTTAGGTTCTCTTGGCTAACTTCGTCAGTTTCAAGTATAGTAAACCACCTACATCAAACTTAGCAAATATCCAGTGTTCTACTAACGCCTCTATATGACTAATCTATCACTATCTTATCTCTTCTATGATAAGCCGTGCTAAAAACATCACAACGTATAGTGGCAGTTCATTAAAACGCACCTTATTCTTTATGTGAAACTATCAAAATAACAAAATAAACAGTTAAAATGGCAGAAAGAAAATCGTTTTTCTTTTATCTGGCAGTTACGTTCGGTAAGTTCATGTCAGAGTAGTAAACTATCTAAAAAAATATTATAAGCAAGGTACCTACTTGAATAATTCTCGAAATTAAATTCTGATTCATTCAAATTTCAACACATTTTATT
>JAOSYY010000010.1:4289679-4351196 GCA_025727935.1 Hebomoia glaucippe
TAACGTTTTAGCAGACTTTTTTAAAATTTTCTTACATATAAACATTCTCATGACAATTCTGAAGACAACAAAAAAAAATTAACCCAATCGGTCCAGCCGTTCTCAAGTGATACTCGATCATAGATACGTCATTTTATTTTTATCAAAAAATGAAAGTGGGTGTGTGGGAGTTAGTGGGTGGATGCGTGGAAGTTTGTAAGTAGATTCTTAGCTGAATGTAAAAGAACATTATTCGTTCAGTAAACTCCGTTGAAATCCATGAAAACAAAAGAATCAAGAGAAAACGCTTATTAGCGGGATAAATGTTCATAAAAGTAAAACAGCAATAAAAAAATGAAGGAACGTTAGAAAAATAAATAGCCATAAACCATCTAGGAAAAATTTCGCATCGAATGGTGGTAGTTTCATGTTGATACGATCAGTGGTTTAAGCGTGATTGAGCCTCAAACGAACACCATTTTCATTATATATATATATATATATAGATAATAATTTCTACAAATACAAAAGCATTATGAGAAATATTTTGAATTTATTGCGCAAATCTTTTACATTCAAATAAATGCAACAGTTCTTAAGGTACTTTGTAATGTCATAATGGGAATTTAACCCAAACCTTGCTATATAAGTAATACTCTGCCACTTTTACAGAAATAATTTATTTTAATAGAAGTATATTTATCATTACATGGTGTAACAAGAAAGAACAAGGTTCCGAAGATGTATTAAAGTTGCAATGTGTATGTAATATTGGTAGGAATAGAAAATGGTATAAATGTATTATGAAAGATAAGTGTTGAAGATGTGATTAGTGGAGAAGTGTGGGAAAAGGTATATGCCTTAATCCCACCTTTAAGTTAAGAAGAACTGTAATTAAGTTATGTTAAAAAATTAACTATACTAATTCTGCAGTCAATATTTTTGTTATAGGGGTATACATGAAAATATATTTCCATTTAAATGTGATGCATGTCCATACAAAGGTCGAACAATGGATTTATTAAAAGTCCACAAGAGAACACATATGTCTGACAAACCATACAAATGCACACAATGTCCGAAATCAACAACCACATCAAGTAATTTAAATAAGCATATGCAACATGTCCACAGCAAAAATCGACCATTTAAGGTACTTTTTTTGTGAAATATCTTACAAAATATGAATGTTTTTGTATAATGAATATTATTTTGTAGTGTACATATTGTGACAAAGCCTTTCCGACTAAACATTGTATGAATAAGCACATCAAAGAGATCCATCTGAGACAGGGGACTGTCGAATGTGATATTTGTTATAAGAAATTTAATACAAAGTGAGTAAATATATGTAGCATCTATGACATAGTAAATTCGGAATGGATTAATGAAGTTCGATTTTATTTAGTACTAGAATTGTGAGGATTTTAATAGAAGTAGCCTAAGTTTAATTGTATAATATTAGTTATGTGCCAGTTAAAGTCCAGTTACAATAGGTATAACTGTTACAGAGTCTAGCCAGAACAAAATAAAAAACATCATAAATTATATTTCTGTCTTAAAAATGGTATCATATACACTTACAAAAATCTGTTTTCTCACAGTACAAACTGATACGGCAATTTTATTTACATATATAAGATGAAGATAGTGAACATTACTAATTTTTTTATATTACATGTTTATTTATCCACATTCTTGTTTATATTGTTTCCCAGTACTGACATAAGATTAATTTTCTTAGGAAAATACTACAAGGTCACAGACATAAAATCCATAAGATCAAAGGCGAAAGACACGGACGGTTACCATCCTACTTACAGTGTCAAATAGGTGGTAACGAGAACAGACTGAATGAATGTGATGATACTCATATACCTGATGATTTCTGAAAATACTGATTGTAAAAGTAGAGGAACCGGATCTAATACAATGATTACTTAAGACGTTAATGTAAATATTATAAAATTAGTTTTGTATGGCTATGAAATAATAGATTATTTTGACTTGAGCAGTCTTATGCTGCCGCATTTAAAAGGAAACATTAATTTAAAATAAAACAGTAGGTAAATATTAGTGAATGTAAAAAAAGTATTGTATGTATATATGTCAATGTCCATGTTATACTCATATTAGGGTAGTACTACATATTTTTTTTTAATTTTAAAATGACTGAAACTATTGAAGAATAAAATGAATAAATCAGACTTATTTTTTAATTCTTACACATTTGCCCAAAATCATATTAAATAAATAAAATTAATCCATTTAAATTATGTTATGCATATACACACTAAATAAAGTTTTTAAGGAATGTTATTTTTTTACTCTTGTATATTGAACAAGACTACTCTCTTATAAGCCGTTACAGTACTTCCCAAACCAAATTTTAAATTTAGGATATAACTGCTCTGTAAATGTTTCCTATATAAGTAATTATGATTCCCTAATTTTATGTAGGAAATCAATGATTTTGTTGGGAATTAAATTGGTCTCACATTTTATATACAACCTCCATTTTCAAAGAATTGTAAGTGGATTTTTTGTACCTTTTATTATAATAATTTTTACGATTGTATACTTTTTTAACATTTTGTTGTATAAAGTATTTTATATTCATTTTCAAAAGAAGTCAATTCTCACATAGTCACGACGTTCAACATTATGATTTTAATTAATAATTCTTATTGCGCAGACCAATGTTTTAATTATTATTAATGTGTCCGATAATGAGTGATTGTTTTGTTTTTCACATTTTTTCATTAAAAGTTTATTGATTCCGCTGTCAAGCCACCTATTTCATGTATCATCCCGTTATCTTAATGTTCAGATTTATTGTTTATAGGTGCATTAACTTTTCCTATTTATTATGTTACATTACAGAAAGATTTTTCCATTTCAAATCACTTATTAGCTAGTTGCCCATGTGAATAGACTTATTAAATTGATCTACAGTTAATAATGAAGGTATATTTATACATTTTGCTGCTTGTGCAAGGATGTTATACCTTTGATTTACCCAAACAATCATGTGGTTCAGATTTAACTATTGATAAGGACTACTATAATATATCAGATGTCTACAATATAGGCGACGTGTATCCAATTGAAACACAGTATGATAAATTCGGAAATTTATTTTTCATTGAATCTGGTCAAAGTTTGGAGGGATACTTTTTTGATGGAAAAATTCTAAAATCGAATTCAACAGTTCCTGAAAAAATTAAAGGTAAGAAAGTACCCATGTTTTTGATACTTGCTATTGTGTTTTTAGTTTATTGAAATTTCTTACTGTGTAAAAATGGAAAGTTGTTTTAAGATAATTGTGCATTATTTACACCTACAGATTACTTGTAACCAGATTCAATGTTTCAAAATACTATCTTATAGTTAATAGTGTTATATGTATTTGCTTGATATCTATAAACAGCTTTAGCAAAGCTTTTATCTCTGGGCAATTATTTCTTAAAGTGAATTTGCTAATTACTTTCCCCGTCCATTCTTTTGCACAATCATAGTTATATGTATAACTATAGGCAGACAGGCTTATAATAACTGGACGATATTTGTGTTAATGTCTATAATGCAGTTAAATTTTAAGGACTTCCCGATGGACTGTGTTATTCGGTTGCCATTGATAAGAAAAATTCAGGTGTGTACTTCGGTACAGGAAAAGGAATTTATGCGTACAATTATGATTCTGAAGATACCAAACTTGTATCATCTCCGGAAATTAAACCCAACGAATTATGTGTAGATAAAGATGGAAATAAATATATAACAGAAAGTCCCGATGGTGTAGAACAACTGTATTTATTATCAGGTGAACGAAAAATAAGATTTAAATCTCTAGATGCACTTAATGAAGTGGCTGTGGATGATGAGAACAATTTCTATTTCATCCGTGAAGATAAACTATTTGTACTTAAGTCTAATCATTCGTTTCCAATTGTTATCGGCAATGTGACCTACGATGGTCTTGCACAAATCTCGTTTCATAAAAATACTGTATATGTTGCTAGCGATGAGTTATTGTATTTACACGAAAACGATACAGGTTCCCTGAAAAACGTAGACAATATTCCAGGTAATGTAACTGCTATAGCGTTCGACTATTCCAGTAATTTTGTTCTAGGGACATATGGAAAAATTGTAAAATATGAAAACAAAAATAGCGAATGTTATCATAGAAAAATTTAATCATAGGTTATGAATTTGCATAAGCAAATATATTTTCAGAGACCAGCACTTTTAATAATAAAATAAATTACATTACACTATAGTTATCTCATTACCTTCAAAGCAATTAAGAATTTTCTAATGTCTACCTATCTACTAAGTCATGTAAACAGACTCTTGGAAAAATATAACTAGTTTGATAAATTGCAGTTTTATTTTAAAAGCAAACTTAGAGAAAGCATTGTTGCTTGACCAAATTTTATAGAAAACACAACAGTGATTATTATTACTACATGTCGTGAGTACTTTATGGAACTGAAAAGTAAATACAGTATATTTCAATGTATAGTTAGTAATAACCATATACCAATAAATTTTCTTATGACAATTATTTTATTCAAAATTCTTTATTTACTGAAACATATTATTACCACACAGCCAAGAAAGAAAAAGTATTCCAAAAAAGCTATATTAAAATTCTGTTTGCAAAATACTACTCATTTCCATAATCATATCCATGTTCTTAAATAATTAACAGTATACACTTATTAATTTTTGGTTGCAAGTTTATACATTGATCATCAGCAAACAATATAAGGAACTTAACAATGAAGATGGTCTCTTATATTAATACAGGTTATAATAGAAAAAACGCCACCTTATCACTTCAGTGAGGCAAAATACTTTGCGATATTATGGGGAATGTAATGGATTGCGCCTGAGAATTCGGCAAAGCCATTGGTTGACTAGTACTTGAAATTGTTATTTGCTGTGTAGAAGTCTGATGCACCAGTTGCTGTGCCGTTGGAACTAATTGTTGCTGAGCAGATTGTTGAGCAGCTAACTGCTGAGCTGATTGTTGAGCAACTATCTGTTGCGCAGATTGTTGAGCAGCAGCAGCAGCTAGTTGCTGAGCAGATTGTTGAGCTGCAAGATGCTGGGCAGACTGTTGTGCTAAATGTTGGGCAGACTGCTGAGCTGCAAGCTGTGCAGATTGCTGTGCTGCAACATGTTGCGCTGATTGTTGAGCAGCTGCTAAATGACGCACTGATTGTTGGGCAGCATATTGTGAAGCTTGGTGTTGAGGCAATTGGGGCTGCAAGGCTGAAGTCTGAACTATATGCTGCACAGCAGTTTGTGGTCCATTACTCATTAATTGTTGTGTAGGTGGAGCTAATGTAAGTTGAGCAGGAGTAACAGCTACAACCGTCTGTCCTCCACCCATAAGATTACCCGAGTCGCTAACTTGCATTAATTGTTGTGCTCCTGCACTGGTAACAATTAAAGCTCCTGAATTTCCCATCAACTGTTGGGTTGTACTAACTGTAAGTATTTGAGGTGCAGGTGTCAGCAATTGAGCTTGAGAAGCAGCTGGTGCCAATGTTAGGTTAGGTGTTGCTGCTGCTGGAACCAAGGTAGGTAGAGCACCTGCTAGACTCACAACTGGTGTAACACTTACTGTTGCTAAGGATACAGGTGCTGATGTACCATGTCGTGAAGTTATAACACATGGTTGGTCACTTCTCACTGATGCAGTTTGTTGCAATAAAAATTCATTCATTGAAGTCAGTTGAATGTTTTTCTCTGTTAAATCTGCAACTTTCTTTAACAAAACACTAATATTATCATGCAATAGTTTTACTCTATGGTCCAATACTTCACAATTAGAGCATATCATGTTTGCTGTATGCAACACTTTATTATCAATTCCAGATTCATCGAAAGTATATCTTCTAAATTTAGGCTCTGGTGGAGAATTATCATCTCTCAAAGACGGCGGTGGCCTATCAAATATAGGTGGTAACTGAGGCATATTACGAATTGAAATTATTTCACTGGACATATTGTTTGTAGTATTATGTAAAAATTTACAGTCTGGATTAGAACAACTCCCATGTCTAAGAGCCTGACAAAGAGGTAAATTACGTGGCTCACGGGGTAAGGTGCCCGTTGAATAAAATAGATCTTCCTCTTCTAATGAACAATGCAAAAACTTACAATTTGGTCTGTAACAGCCCTTATTCTGATAGTCGTGGCAAAACTTAAACAATTCCTTCAGATAGGATTTAGGTGGTATTTCATGTATAAATCTACAATTTTCGCGACTACAACAGCCTTTAATATAGTCCCGACAAAAATTACTAGGCGTGGGAATTATGTTTTCAGAATCAATCATACCACTTGCCGAAAGATCTGTTTTTACAGATCCGTTGCCAACCATTGTTCTGACCCTGAAGTTCTGGTAGAATTACAGTAAGTTCCTCATCTAATTACCTTAATATTATCTTAAATACGTAGATAAATATAATCATTATTAGTAGATGAGGAATAATATAGAATTGGTCGGCATTATGTCTTATGCTCCAATCTTTCCGTACTCTTCTTCATCAATCACTCACGTCCCATCAGGTATAAGACATTTATATGTAAGTTACTACTTTCAAAATTAAAGGTCCAAAATGAAAATATTATTATTTTTCTGGCACTAATTAATATTACTTCTAAATCCTATGAGCAATTGAATAATTCACAGGTTAGATTTTGGTGAAATAGAGGCTCAACCCAACACACATATTTAATCTGTAGAACTGTTGTCAGCGAAGGAAGTAGGACTAAATAATACAAAGTTCTAAAATATTCAATATTAAATAAATAGGAGGATTATATTTTATAAAAACCCCGAATCACATGTTAGTTTAATCGTTATTATTAGAAAATACATCACGGTAAGATTAAAATAATACCAATGATTTTAGAAAGTTACAGTAATAAAATTGATGGCTTATAAATGTTTTTTACATAAAAATTGTATCTATGGTTATGGAATTACTTTTGACTGAATAAATATTAATAGACTTTATCAATTTTATATTATAGCAAAAAAATAGTAAAAGTATTTTGGTAAAATATCTGTGGTGTATATATATTTTTCCATTTTACTACTGGCAACTGTGACTGCTAAACCTTATTTATAGCTATTAATTATGAATTATTATAAGATTAATAATTTATTATAAGCTACAAAGTGAGAACGAATACAAAAATACGTCGTTAAATTCTTATTAACAATTATCAATTGTCATATATTACTCAAAATGAAAATGCGCTGTTTAAATCCATTTACCTCAGTTTTATTCATTATTTTGCAATTTAATTACGTTGCATTATTAATAATAGATCAATGTAATAATCTAGATGCTGTAGGTGAACATGTTTTAATGAATATTACAAAATCTATAATTCCTGATCAATGCGGGAAACATAAGGGTGAAGCTGGTAAAATAGCGGTTATAGGAGGTTCTTCTAAATATACTGGAGCACCTTATTTTGCTGCGATAACCGCACTTAAGGTATTTTTACTTACTAAAATCCAAATATACTTATATAAAGTTATTGAAATGAATAGTTTTATAAACTAGCTTAAAAAGACATCATTCAAAACAATATATTAATTTTTAGTTTAAGGGCATACAAAAGTATAATAGCCATAAAATGCATTTTGGTGCCTAAGTTTCTCAAAAGTCTAAAGGCTGCATCCTAAAATCTGATAAATGATTTGCAAAATACTATTTCTTAATGTATTAGAAGATAATTTTCTACCACAAATTACGAATTCGTCTAGTCAATATTGAAATTTCTACAATTACACAATATTGAATTTGTTATATCTATCCTAGTCATTTATTCTTCCCAACTTAGCGAAGACGTTTTTTTATCTAATTTTAAAATTTAATTTATTAATCAATATAAATGTATTTTTATTTAACACATGTCTGTTACAGGTCGGAGCTGATTTAGTTTATGTCATAACGACAACAGATGCTGCACCAGTTATAAAATCGTATAGTCCTGATCTCATTGTCATTCCTTATCCTTCAACAGATGATCTTCATTATATCCTTAGTCGCCTGCACCTAGTTATAATTGGTCCCGGTCTTGGCCGACTGCCTAAAGCTTTTCAAGTTGTGTATAATATTATAGATATCTGTAGAACTTTAAAAAAACCACTGGTAATAGACGCCGATGGTTTATATGCGATATATAAAAATATAACTGTAATTAAAGATTATCCTACTCCTGGTGTAGTTTTAACACCAAACCATGTTGAAAGCCAGTTACTTAAAAGTGCTGTCCCACTCTCAACTGGGCCTTGGTATAATTTTTGGGGGAAATATGTATCAGTATTAGAAAAAGGGGCAGAAGATAAATTTCATTCGTCGGATTCAAATTTGAATTGGACGCTTTCTCTTGGTGGATCTTGTCGCCGCGCTGGCGGACAAGGTGATATATTATCTGGAGCTCTAGGGACTTTTCTGAACTGGGCTCTGATATCTAATATTTGTGAAACCACTAACTCAGTCCAAATTAGTCAAAGTGTTGCATCTTTCGCTGCTGCAAAATTGACCAGGGCTTGTAATTCAAATGCCTTTAAAAAATACGGACGCAGTATGCTAGCATCAGATATGTTACAGTACATTCATTCTTCTTTTGAAAATGCATTTACATTGTAATGTAAAGATATTGGCTGACAGTAATATAATTCGGCATTTTACTACATTTTTTGTTTATTAAATAGTAATTTTTCAAATTGTCAACCACATATAATCTAACAATATATAATAATCAAAAGACAATGTTATGTGAATCATAAATCTACAAAAACTGGTATTTTATCAAATATCTTACATTATATATAAAATAGATAGTACTGTTTTGTCTTGTAGGAGATGGAGATTTTGATACTCCCAGCTTTGAAACATACTTATTAGAAAATTATACAAATAAAACGTACAACAAAAATAATAAATCTCATAACTTGATATAATAAGCAAAATGTATTGATTATCAGTCTAAAATGTAATGTTTCCATCACCTGCTCTTCTATATTATAACCGTTTTAATGTATTAAATTTTTTTTCCGACGCCACCTTAGGTTAATTCTACTAATATAAGGTATGAAGCGCAAAATTTGTTTTTTGCATCGTACATAGTTTTAATATACTATAAGACTATATTTATTATATTTGAAACAGTTAAATGAAGAAACTGCAGTATAAAAATTACCATTCATAGTATTATATTCTCGTAATCGTCTTTTAATCCCTTTTATAAGAATGACTAGCATTTTTTAAATAGTTTATATACCGAACGGACTAGATGGATACTGAATTTTAGATCTTTGAAAATTGTAATTTTAAAATAAAGAAGTAATCTTTTTTATTAAAAATTTTGTTTATCTCCAAGAATGAAAAAAGAATCCTGTTAAATTACTGCGGTAACGCGGACCTATGATTTATGGAATATATAGACTTTGAATCAGCTGAACGCAAGCAATTTTTAAACGCTTCCTGCTATTCGATAAATCTTTAAAAACTTTAGGCGTCTTGTCTTACTTTATATTATGGTTAAATCTGTAGTCAAATAAATGATGTTGGTAGAAAAAGTATCAGGAAATTAGAAGTTAGTAAGAAAACTGCCACGAAATATAAGGTTTTCAGGGTATCCCCATAGAAATTAATAACAAATATATGATGAAATGAATGCAATAATTGTAAATTAGTGCTGTTGTTAAAACTAATAATATATTCGATACTTTTACGAAAGAAGTACCAGGCACTCAGAAATGAGCAAGAGATCTATAAAATTACATTTTAACACGAATTTTTTTACCTCCTGTCTTTGGCCTCGCAAATATTTATTTTATAAGCTTTTCAAGTTATCAATAGAAATGTATTAATAAATAAATGAATGCAATGATTGTAAAAAAATAATGTTGATAAAGCTAATATATTCAATACTTTTATGAAAGGAGTACCAGGCAATCAAATTTATTTTTCTTTATTCCCTTTTTGCATTGCCTTGTTGTAAATATTTAGATAATAAATATTAAAATTTCAATTCCCTTAAAATGCACTATAGTCGTTCATTATGTCGATGGTGCAATATATATTATTACTATTTTGCTTAGTCAATGTTTAAGCTATCTGTTGTAAATAAAATTTAATAATAATCCACAGATAGAGCAACAATATCAATAGATAAATTTTAGATCACAGGTTAGTCATAGAAACTTTGCTTGAAGTTATCATACTCTGACATATCTACCTTTGATCTGCGATAAGCAATATTTGCGTCAATTTTAAGAGTTGTAATTTAGATTTTTGCTTTCTAGATTATGAAATATAATTCCCATGTTAAATTTCTAAATTGTAGCATATAATTCCATTAATACCTCATCTGAGTAAACTGTGCTATGTTTGAAAGGACTAAATAATATTGTAAAAATCACATGGAGCTTTTACTTTATTTCTGTTTTATAAAGATAACAATTAGGAAAAGATGATTAAACAGACACCTCAATTGGTTACAAATGCTCCCCGGCAAATTCATCCGTACCAAACAACTGTAGTACCTAGGAGCGAACAGCAGTTTGCGACGGCTTCCCGACTTAGGGTGAAGTATCCCTGGGCGGAAGATATAAACACGCCTATTTACCATACTGCAGGCACTGATCGCTCCACTCCAGAACACCAGTATCATGTAAGGTTAATTTACGTTTACTATCACACTGCATTGAAATATATTCACTATTGAAATAAGGAATTTTTTGATATTCATTGATTTGCCAGGCAATTCTAGTCTCCGTCCTTAAGTCGTTATTTCATATGGCAGTTGCAAGACTAAAGAATCTACTTTACTAATAGGACTTGCTTCAGTTTGTTGATAATTGGATATCATACTCGTAATCTTGCAGACATTTAATAACATTATTGTATGAAATAATTTTTGTAATACCAATAAATTTTTCCTAATAAAATACAGGTTTAGGATAGTTGTAGTTTAAATCATTTTTTTTCTCCAGGTACCCCAATACTATAATAAAGATATTGGTCCTCCTTCACCTGTTTACCATTCACCATATGGAACTGGTACATGGAATGAGTATAGAAGAGGAGACAAAGCTGTCCCCATAAACACTTATACTTTTCCTACCTGTGCTTCCTCCTTTTCATTACCACTGCAAGAACCAAACCAAACTATGGAACCACTACCAGTCCCTTCCTTGCCTTCTATTAGCCCAGAAGTACCAATCATTGGAGCATGTGGTGGACATTGTCCTGGATTTGAATATGTTTGCTATTATATTTTACAGGTTTGTAATTTTTTGCCATATTTAAGTACAATTTATTTTAAAAACTTATTGTTGTTTAAATTTAAAAAACACTGAAGTTTTATAGATTTACTTAATTGTAGAACAAGGTTATGTTTAAAAATATAAATATATTTAATTTTTAGGTAATTTTTGTAGTAGGCATATTGACTGGAATCTCATTATGTATAGCTGGTATAGTATTAAGACGTACAAATAGAAATGGTGATCTTGGCGTTTTAGTATATATAGGTAAGTAATGATTTATTATATTGCGTTTTTATTACATTGTCAATAATCTGCTAAACAAAATTACGTTAATATTAGTCTTGTATAAATGAATATGACTTTGGTTACTCAATATTCAGTATTTAGCATTTAAATTTTGTGTAAGTAAAACGCTTGTTGAATGAGCTTCTAATTGGTTCAAGGTTGTCTATCGTCATGTGTTTGTGGAGTTCTACTTGGAGTGCAGTGCTGTGTGCGGAGAGAGATACGACAACGCAAACTGAGAGCTAATATGCACATTCCTATGCAATCTATTCAGGTTATTAGATTAAATCATGGGTTAACTTGATAAGCCAGCAATTATATTAATGCCAATAAATCTGACCTTTTGTTACATCATAATTTTAAGTTTGATAATTACAATGCTCAACTTGTTTGTATCTAGGATTGTTCCTATGTGAATATTTTTATTAGACAAACATTGAATATGTTTTTAAATTAGTTACAGCAACATAATTTTTTTAACATTATTTTTTAATTACAGGAAGTACCTGCACAAGTACGTCCGCTGATGCCGTCCACATTAACTCGTAGTCAAATTTATAGGTAATTAGAATACTTTTGTAATTGCTCAAGCTAAAGAGTTCTTTATGAACCTAAGCTATAATAATACACATACAATTTTTTATGTTTGATTTTAATTTTCCAGGCCTACAACTTCAACTATAACTCAAGACGATGAAATAATTGGAGTTCCTTGGTGGCGTCGCACCAACAGAGACTGATTAGTAGTATTATAAAAGTATATTATTATAAGTACTTAAAATGTTTGTACAACTATACACAAGTAATTTTGAAATAATAAATGTATATGTGGAACAATTCTTTCATTTCGAAATCTGTAAATAATATACTATTTGTACACTTAATATACTTTATTAAAAGATTGAGATTGAACAATTAAGTACATAACATAGATATAACAAATAAAAATAATATACCATTAAATTAGGTACTTAAGTGATAAATGAACCCTAATTTTCGCACCTTAAAATACTATAAACTCAAAGTATACAAAATAATAAAAAAATATATTAATGAAGCAAATATTCATATTCCTTGTGATGTCAATAATTGCACTCGTATTGCAATATTATTTACAGAGAGCTTTCAGTTTATATATATATCAATAAAAGGGAATTTATATATAAATGCTTAAATTTACATTTTCACAAACAACACAACCAAACCTCACATTAGCTGTAGTTAAGTTACCAAAATTATTAACAGCATATTGTTATTTTTGCAAAAATAAATGTTAAATGCTTAAAACCTAAGGGGACGGTTTCAAAAAAGAAAAAAATTATTATCTACTGAATAAGATTTCAGTTCTATAAAGACAATCACATTTTATTTTATAAAATAATGATAATCCGCAAAAAAACTTACGATATCATAACTAATAACTCTTCAAATGTGTTCTAAATTAAATGAGCGAAATTTATTTTTAAGTACTTTGAAACATTTAAGAACAAGCGCCAGCGCTTCCTGTTGTGATATACCTATTGTTCTGAGAGAAGACGAGCTAATTTCATACAATATTTTCAAATAAATGATACACATTTATGTATAAATGAATGTCCTTAAATACTTAATCACAATATAAGTGTAGGAAAATAACATACAATGTCGATGAAATTTGTCTACAGTAAATACAATTATTAAAATCTCACCTAAACATTTTATTACTATAATACTTTTAAATGTTACCAAGAATATTTGTTATAATGTTCCTTTTAAATAGTGACCTTTTCATCGTTATACCTATAACTCTATTACTTAAATCTAGACAAGAAATGCAATTAGAAAAACCTTCTTATCTAAATATATGGACGATAATTTGGCCACGTGTTTATTCACGAATTAAGATTATAGTTGAACGACAAATGTACTGTGACGAATAAGGTGTTAGGAAAATATAACGACAAAAAAATTGCAAATAGATGTACCATAACATTTATAAAATATTATACTTACTCTATGTGTAATTCATATAAATACTGTGAAACGTGATATTCACTTTGTACCGGAAAAATATAAAATCATAATATAATATCAATGTAATTTAATTATTTTTTAATATTCATTTTCATTTTGCTAATGGTTCTTACCACTGAAGCTATATATAGTAATCGCTACTACTTAAGTCACAAGTCATATGTTATGACTAAAAATGATTTGCTTATATTTTATAACATACATCACTTGTAATAAAAAAATATAATTTTGTTTTATTAACTCTAGTTGAAAGCATGGAAAATTGTCGTAAACGCATTTTTTTTAATTCGTTTCGAAACTAATTACAATTTTACGATAAGCATAAAAAAGTCTCTAAGATGAATTTGTATAAAGCAAATAAGTTAGAGACAAAATAAAAATAGTAGTCTTGATTAGGGGGATGTAAGAAAGGTAAATCCTGTAAAATTAAAGTTACGTTTAACCTACCGACGGTCGCCCATCCAACATTTTGTCACTTTCTTCAGCGCTGCTTAAACTGAAATCACAAACGATAACAAGTTAATGATAAAAAGTAGTATCCTTTGACATTTAATTATCTATATTTTTAGAAAATACTTTACGGTTTTCTAAAATTGTAAAATGTAATAAAATTTTAAAGCGTCACCCTTGCACGTGTGTTCATGCAGAGTTGACTGCAATGAAGAGTACTGAAACTGAACTCTGTATTACGCCTTTCGTTTCGAGTTAAGCATGACGTTAGAAGCAGTGATATTGTATATATAAAAATACTACCTCATGTATCACATACATGAAGCAAAACGATCGTAAGAAAAGCTTTTTTGTTCCATTTGAAATACAACAAATAACGGGCGGTCTACATTTGTCATGAAAATTAATCAACATTATAATACTATTTGAAAATACAACAAAGTACTTAAACTTCGTTACATATAGTTATATAATGACAATTTAAATATTTTAATAATTGGGTGCTCCTTTTGACTTCATTTGTAGTTACGTTCATATTGTATTTGATTTGGTGCATTATATAATATTACAAAACTGAAGTTTGTTTGTTTGTTTGAACGCGCTAATCTTAGGAAACGCTGGTCCGATTTCAAAAATTCTTTCAATGTTGGATAATACAATTTTACCGAGAAAGGCGATATGTAAGCTATATTATATTTTAAAAAATACGGATCCTTACTAAAAGTCCAATAATGTAACCCTAGGTGTAAAAATCGAAATGAATGCAAGTAAAGCCGCTGGCAGAAGCTAGTGAGTAGATAAACTTTTTAAACTACTTTTTATTTCCTGTTAATTATTGTATAATACTTGTCGGTTGCGATAGATACATAATATTTTATGTGATTTTCCTTAATCGGTAGGATACCTATCGAACCCTCCCACTCATAATATAAGCAATCATGATTCACGGGGCTCAGTACTAATATATTATTACATATATTACAAATATATTAAATTTACAGTATATCACTATAGGAAGTATTAATAAAAATACTATAGAAGTATTCTACTTTGCGTATTCAGTGGTGCAAGATGTTGAAGTCAAATGACCTTTTGTAATCCTAGAAGCTACGTCAATGTATTTGAAAGACAATGAGCCTTCGTGAAATGACTATTATGAAGTTATTACAATAGACCACCTAGCTAAGTGTAACATAAACAAATTACTGTACCTAGAAGACCATCGTTAGTGCCATCTGCTTTATATAACAGTAAATTTAGATATATAAACTTTGCAAACATCACAATTTTTTAAACAATTTGCATTCCAAAGATGGACTTTAGAACTAACTTGACGTTAATAGTATTTGTATCTACATTGATAAGAATGAGTAAGTGGTATATTTCTTATGAAACGCATACTCGGTAGTAGTCATCTATACTGTAAAGTGATCTCTATACTTACCTAAGCTAGCATTTGGGTCGACTCATGGTTTATTTACTCAAGAGGCTTATATATACAAGCAAGAATATTACGCGGCAACTGCAGTAGAAAACGACATTATAATATCGAAGAGAGAGTTATAATATATAAAAAGTGTGCATAGGCGGTTAACTTTCACTTGTAATCTCAATGATAAACAACTCTGAAACAGAACTAACATTATGTATCCCTTCCGAGTAAGTCATCAAAAGCATCGACGAATATGACGTGGTGATCTATGAAATGTGAAGGTCGACTTTAAAGTTAATTAACATGAATACATTTCATAAATTCTGGGAGTTTTTTGGATGGGTTTCTCTGTCTTAACTTTAATATAACGTTTTTATAAAATGACATTCTCCTATACATATTGAGAAACGTTAGTCATTAAGAAGTAATTATGGGCTATGAAAACAGTATAACTGTAATATTTGTGGTTGAAAGCGAAGTGTAATTGGATAAAAACTAAGTAACAAGGTAATCGTATACGCTGACCGAGATAATATTATAATATCTATTATTTTTAACGTTAGAAAGTTAACACAATATTTTTCGAGATAAAGCTATTAATTAAATTTAGCGATAATGACAATCATTATTGAAACATTAGATCCAGATTAATTATACATTTTTATTCCTACAGACTTAAGAAAGAATCTTTGCTAGATCATATCACAATATTTTAATTATAGCATATGTATTTTTATAATGTTTGAGATATAATATTGTAGTTTTATCAAAATCAATTCAGTAGTTTTTGCGTGTAGAGTAACAAACATACATCCAAATAAACTGGCGTTTATAATATAAGTAGGATAGTAAGATTGAATGTTTAATTTTGTCTATATATGTATATAAAAATAGTAATGTAGCAGGCCGGTAACCCGATAATGAAACAAACCGAGTAAAATGATTACAACTAGATAACTCATTCCCTCACATCACATGTAAAAGAAAATACCTACCATTCTTTGTTATCCATTAGATTTCGCATTTCGTCGTCGGGTGCGGGGGGAGCATCGCGTACGGGCGCATATTGCGCGGCCACCAGGGGGTCTGTGGAGGGGTTGAGCGCAGTGAGCGCCGCTGCACCGCCAGCCGGTGCCTCTTTGCCACCACCCCAGCGCGCCGACCAAGCCCAACCGCCTACGCCTAAATAACCAGTTACAATATTGACAGATGCCCTACATTTAAACATCCCACACGCTATAGTCATTGTATTGAAAATGCACTTACAAAACGTTTCTTGTCTCTCTTTTAAACATGTATCACCGACTTAAAACTATTGTGATGATATGTTCTAAGATGAAATGAATATTAAAACACTTATTATTTGTCTTCCGCACTAGTTAATAAACTTTATATTATAATTATCTTATATTATTTTCATGGATATCTCACTGTCAACGATAAGATTTACTACTGCATTATATAACTAATCGATTTATGTACGACCTGACCTCAGGTCAACCTTTGAAGACTAAACGTGAACAATATAAGGCTTTTAACATAACAGTCAATCACAGCGCCGTATCAGAGTAGAGATTAACATCGACCTTCCGCCCATACCATTTCCACTTCCTTTCGAGTCAATCGTGATTACAAGGCACGTTCAACATACGTTACCGATTTAACAATGAATAATATACCTACTGCGTAGTAAACTGCTTTTTAAATAAAACGCGTTCATGTCATTCATATTTACAATTGAGCATTTGAAAAGAAAAAATATACGTTTAATTTATGACCAATAGATAACTTACATTTCATTACACCAATTATTGAAAATTTATTTAAAATCATTAGAAGTTAACTTTAAAAATTATTTTAAATGTGACGTTGTGTAAAGTAATTCTTAATATTGCCTTTTTTAAATCCGAGCGACACAATTAGATTATAATTTATAAGTTTAGAAATAAGTTATTTATTATAGCTCAGTACTTATTGTTCACGGGTGGCCAAACTAGCTAGACGACAGACGAAACGTCGGGAAATTAATAAATTCGAAATAAATGAAGAAATTCTAATTTAGTTAGTTAGTAAATAAATTTTAAAATTTGAATGTAAACTATTTACGATGATTTAATCAAGTGATGTCATTCTGTCTAGGTCATAATATTGCAAAATTATTCTAAATTTAAAGAATAACGAAATTAAATAAATTCTAAATGTAATACTTTATAGTGTAACAAAAAACCGTTAGATGACACGGTCACTTAGCACACTTATGAAAAATTTAAAAAAAGATCACAAAATATTCATGATATTTTACCTGCAAATAATAAACCGACACACAGTATGACACCGCCTGCAATGAGGGCACCGATGCCGTTATCACTGTCTTGCGCCGCAGGTGCAGCCGCATTGGAATACTGGACACCTCCAGCTATTAGCAAAGCCAGACCTGAAATAATTATAAAGGCATCTTCAGTCTCTGTTCTACCTATTTATAAGTTAATGATAATATAAAATACAAATTGTGAGAGTAAGATGTAGATTGCAAATTCATTTTTTAAACGTAGAGTATGCTGTAGAGTTCAGTAAGGCAAAGGCAAGGCATGAAGAATTACTCTAGGTTCACTAGACACCTGTATATTAAACCCACTTTCATTGCACGAATGGATCATATTCTGATTTTATAAGTAACGTTACACCTTCAGATCTTAATAAGGTGGTAGCTTAGCCAAATTTGAGTTTCCGATTCGAATACGTACACCTAAAGACAGTATTTGAATTGTAATTATTTCAAAGTCCATTGTATAGTATAGATACGTATATGATTTCAATATAAAAATGAGAGTTATTAATCAATTTTGTTTTCCGGAAACTACTGTTTACTTATTCACATTTGAAAATTTACACCAAATTATACAAACTATGTTGTCTTGTTGATGTACTAGTAAAGTTAATGTAAGACGAAGAAATCTCCAACTCTTGCGATATAAATTAAACGATAGTAAAGATATTGACTAATACTTTGCGAATTTATTTATCGCAAAAGGGACTGTGTTTTTCTTAACATATATCGACATGCTCTTTCGTCATAATAGAGAGAATCTGTTTAAGGTAAATCTTATTTTAAAACGTCCCTTCGTCTAAGTAAGCAAAAAACATGTATAAAGCAGGTAACACCGTAAATTTTTAGCAATTGTTACACTTTCTAAAGGTGTCTAAACATCTCCATTAAGCAACTAAAACAATTAAGGTATGTGTATAGTATTTTAATTAACATTTAAATTAAACAATATCATTAATATTAATAATAATTGTCGTAACTTAGTTATATCAAATGAAAAAACAACATCTCATTTGAAAATTCAACGACCTAAGGTAGTTTAATGATATAAGAAATGCGTCAAATATTCAAATTTAATACTTCTAATATTCAAGGTAAACAATACAAGTATGTTACTGAATTCCATATTTACCCACAACTAGGCTTCGCCGAAGTCCTTCAGAACAGGCTTTCAAAACTAGATTTGTTTTTGTAAGTATGAACGTATTACATAAATAGTAAAACATTTATTTTTCTACACTAAATAATTAATTTGTCTGAATATGGGTAGACCTACTAAACGTGCAACGCCTATCTCAAAAGAGGATAATAATAATTAGACGTTTGAAAATGCGGCCTACAATGAAATTTTTTTGAACAGGGACAATATTTAATAACATGGTCACCGTTTTCTCATGGACTCCATTGTCAGAACTGGACCAAATCGATATGAGACTACACGAAAAGCATCAGCTTACAAATAAAAAAAAGATTCATCAAATCGGTTTACCGGTCGAAAGTTCTGAGGTAACAAACATAAAAAAATACAGATAAATTGAGGACCTCCTACCTCTTTTTGAATTCGTTTAATTCATAGACGAAGTCTCATCACGAGAAATTATAGATATTACTCATGCACGACATGAACATTTCTAGGTTAAACATAAAAATATAATTAAGGGTGTCTGTAATTTTGAGCCAAGGTCACTTCCGCGGTATTTGTAGAGCTGAAGTGTTAAGGTTAATAAAAACATTCATGTCGAAACCAGAAAAATGTCACTATTACTACTATAGGTCTAAACAATTTTATTCACAACTGTTTTTAACATTGTCGATATAGACTTTACGATTTCAAATTAACTATCATTTAAGTGCCTCTCTTAGGTTTGTTTTATTATCAGGAAAGTCGTAGTATTCAATTAAAAGTCATATAATTTTCGGCGACACCGGCATGCAGTAAAATTTACGTAATTATTTTTTTTACCTTTTCTTTAAATTGTAAAGTAAGATATATTCGCTAATAAGCGATATAACACTGTATACGAGTTAAAACCACTAGAGATATGTATTTTCCTTACCGCCCGTCAAATCTATTAATAAATTGTACCCGAACAAAGCCAGGTCTCGGCTACGACTGCTTATAATGCGAATGCGTCATAATAATACTACTTTCAAAGTTAAGTTAATTGTAAAGGCAACAAGGCTCGTATCTTCAGAAAAAAAATACAATTTGGTTGTACTGATACGTGACGTTACGACGAAAATTATTAAATTTACGTATATTTTGTATCCAATATATTTTATATATAGAAAACGCAGTCTTATTTCTAGTAGTGATACGTGGTAAAGCAAAGTACGTGATAATAAATTATGGTAACGTCCGGTGGCGCCTATTGAATCAGTGACTCACTTTTGGGCCATGGCTCATTTCTGTTACTACGAATGTACGTTACTTCATTCGTAGGCTACATTCTGTTGTATAAAATAATTTAAAGCTTTATTTAACTTTGATTATATATCAATTTAAATCCTCGCATTAAAATTTCTACTTGATAGATATTCTCAAAATCAGGCCTTATTTTTTCATTTTTATGTAATTGTGTCATAATATAAATTTGGTAAATTCGTCTCCAAGACATTGTTACTGTATCATATTGTATATAATAAAATCTAACAGTACATTGCAATTATACACCTTCTGGTTAGCTAAAGCGGTCAGGACGCGAGTCTCGAAGGTCGACAAACTCGTCAGAGCGCCGCGTCATATTTCCGGACCTCTTACTTCCAAAAGGATACTATGAATCTTCGTAAGGTCATAAATTGTTGGTATTGAAAAGTTATCATTTGCTGATAAAAGAATTAACAAAATCTTCTTCGGAATATCTCAGCAAAATGGTATTTTAGTCATTATTTTTTTTAATAGCTGCGTAATTTGCTAATGCATTGCAATCACGTTTTACATCGCCTACGTGATATTATGAAGATATTGAAATTGTTGTTTTGAGAAACAATAAAATATTAATTGATTACAAAAACTGTAACCTGAGATTACCTAAAACATGGTAATTAATTCTCATTATTGGAATCTTATTAGTTGTATTGTATTTAATTATAATAATTGGTATATAATTACTTAATTTATTCATAGAATTCTAAAATTTAGTTTTAGCTCCAATAATAAAAATATATATATTATTTAAAATAACATCACCTCCAAACAAAATTTTAAAAATGAAATATTACTAATCAATAAGTGGTTTGGGTTTTAAAATACTCATTTATAAGTTTTTATTTTATTCATGTCAGGTTTTACATATGTCATAAACCAGACATAAAACCAGTTTTATTGTTCATCAGTTTTTGTCTTTAAGGTAAGCCAATGTAATGACATCCTTTATTGGCAAAGACATTAAACATTTAGTATGTTTTTTTGGTATATTCTATTTAAGAAATAATAGTATCTTCTTTTCAATCTACTTTTAGTTTTAACTTATTTTTGTACTTATATACTATAAACAACACCATAAAAAAGTCATCAATACCCTAAAATTGTTTAAATTTAGATTAGGAAATTATTATAAGTCTCTACTGAATAACTGAATGCAAGGGTTTATGGTGAATTAATATTTAAATACCCAAAAAGAACGAAAAAGTGCAAAGGAAATACTGTATAGATAGAAAAGGCCTTGTATCAAGTAACATGTAACTATAATACTAAATGTGGTCAGGCTACAATATCATGACAATGACACAACCACAGAAGTTGATTAATCTTTCTTTAATATAAAAATAATAAGATAAAACAATAAATGGATTGAATCAAATGAAGTAACAAAGAACTACCTTTATAGCCAAAATTGTATAACAAATCCCCGATTATACATAAAATCCTAAAGCTACTTTATGAATTTAATTCATAAATACAAGAAAAATTGAAATGAACATTTTGATCTGTATTATTTTTGAATGGTTATTTTTTTAAAGAAATTATATACCATCTTATACTCAGTATACTATAGAAAACCTTAAGGAGTAACTAAAATAAGCAAAATGAAAGGTAATCAAGAGGAAAGCAGGAAGGAGAAATAATTGAAAATTATTACCAGAAATATAACATTATACATTTGGGAGCTACTAAATATAATTATAATTTATAAATACATGTACCACAACAAGGGTAATGTACCAAACCTATTGTAAACTGTTACCATAATTTTATATATATTTCCTTGGTTCTACTACACAATATGAACATAAAATTATTGCATTTAATGAGATTCATGAGTCAACCTATGTAGTTCATCTAATAAGAATTCAAATTAGTTCTATGGATAGTAATTTCTTGTTAATGTGTATTTATTATACGTACCGATGATGGAGAGCGTGCTACCTAAAAGACACAAGGCAATTCTGATACAAACAACCCGGTTCAGACTACTCGTCACTCTGCGTGAGAAATAACTGATGGGACAGTTCCATCGTTGATCGGCAGGTTGTTGCTCGTAAGTCACTGTTGTTGGTTGATAAACAGCACTTGTTGGCATGGTGACTGATTTTTGTATTAACTTATTTAAACACTTCACAGCATCACGTTCATGACAGAACTGACTCCAAAATCAAAAAGTATCGACGCTAATTATTAAATTTCCAAATTTAGAAATTCAACGGATACCAAAGGACTCGGAGAAAACAGCGTTTATAAATCACTTCACCAAGCGAACAGTATAAAAATTAACGACTATTCAGGGACCCTGATAACTAGATTTGTAGTAATTATTAATGACTGTAACTACTTAGGGCCAGCAAACCGCATCAAATGTCAGAAGGAACTATTGAGTATGAAGTACGAACAGACTGATTTAGAAATGTCCACAGACTAATGTATTATAACTTATCATGGATTAAAGATGACACATTTTGACCTAATGCCACAGATAAAACAATATAATTATATAACAATTTAAAAAACAAGATACGTAAAGTTTACATGTGTAGGTACATAGTGTACCTACACTATCAAAAACTAGGATTACCTCTCAGGAACCAGGGATAAGTTGGACGATTTGAACAATATTATGTAGAGTAGCAAATCTATCACATATTGATATATGTTATAGATTTGCTAGATAATAGTAACTAACTAATTGAAGTCAAAGTCTACCTTGACTATAAATACGCGCTAGGCAATCAATAAAACGTTAAACGTATTCCAATCTCAAGTTTAAAATATAACAGACTATGAGGAAATGATTTGGACGATAAGAATATTCACATAATAAAATTTCTATTATAAAATAGCATCTCTTTAAATTTATTTGACTATTAAGTGACTTGCGAAGTATTGTGTGTCACAAAATGTAAAAAAAAATTGATAACCATTAAATAAAGCGAGGCAAGCCTCAAATATAAACGTTCATAGGTCGCAGGTTTTTGGTCAGAACTTTATAAGAATAATTTCACCATACGTGATTGTCCCTTAACGACATTATTAGCTTACGCAGCGCACGTAAGGAAAGCTCTCAATCGATCCGCTCTTATTCGTCATAGAAGGCTATTATATATAACAGTAATGCTACCCTTCCTCGATAAATGGGATATCCAAAACTTATTTTCAAATATGAGCTAGTACTTTTATATTAACTTCTGTTTTAGTATATCAGTATATTGGGCCCACGCCTTGGAATGATAAAGTAAAAAATATTGTGCAAAAATATTATATTTTCCTTTACACTATGATTATACTATCTATTAAATCCTTTCATATCACTAACAGTCATACAACACTAATTATAATTACTACTTATAATATGTGAAACGTAAAGGCACTCATCCTTGTTTAAATATTATTTTAAGCATTACAATGTTAACTTACATTCCACATTTATTTATGTTATAGCTAAAGTCAACTTAACTGATTAATAACTATTTAAAATGGAATAAATTCATTTTTTAACGATGTAACTATACAAATAAAAAAATTTAAGGCACCTTAAGCATGATTTATAATAATTGAACAATAACAGATCACATCCCCTGTGCTTTGTACTGAATAATAAATTATTTACAAATTAGTATAATACATTAATATACATTTATATCCCAATTAAAATGGTTTTTAAAGTTGCAATTGTTTTGTTCTTTCTTCTTACCTATTGATTACTTTCCGCATATTGGATATGGCAGTTATACAGCAAAGGTAACATTTTTGTTCCCACCTACTTTTGACCGTCTTGACATCTATTTTTTTTTAAATTAAAAAGGAATACTTTAACATAATGTACACACGCTATAGATGATAAGTACATATAAAGAGCCTTGATATCCTACTGTGTGTATAATAATACTGTACTTCTAACATTGTTTGCATAGATTAAAATAATTGAAATATGTTTTTGCTATAATAAACGTGAATATCTATATTTTAATTCGGTTAAATAAGTTTTATTAGTTACAGCTTATGCTTTAGGGGAAACTTAAAACTATTGTTTGAATGTATACTTTTTTGAGCATGTATAAAATTAATAAAGATTGTGCATAAGAAATTGTCTTACTCTAACATTTTAGTTCAAAAAAGCTGGAAATGATCTTATTATGCAAATATTGCAAATAAATTACTATACATAAGTTTTTGTTTCATTAATAAATATAAATTTGTTGGAGTATTTCATAGTTTCAATCAATTTGTACATTTTCTTAACTAAATGGAAGAGCTCTAAGATTTTCTAATTTACAATCTCTAACAGACAAATTAATGTACCAGATCTCCATATCAGTAAATAATTGGAAATCTATACAGCTGTACACATTTTTTTAGCATAATCTTTGTAAAATACATAATTTTGGTCACATAAACTGCCTACTTTGGCAGAATAAAATATTGTTTTATAATTTTTAATCAAATGTAAATAGACATTGTGCTTGCAACAGCTAGGTAAATAAACATTTATATACATTATTCAACAGCAAATCCGGCGGTTTCAAGAACGGCCTGTGTAAGTTTGTCGTGAAGTTTCTCTTTAGTTGGATAAGGTGGAAGGTCGAGACGATTGAAGCAAGTGTGTGCTTTAGGCAGGGAATCTGGAGCAGCGTCGGCTACCAGATGCAAGGTGAAGAGACGTGGCGCGGCCGCTCCGGTAGAGCCTTGTAACGCTCGGAAGCCGGCTAAAGGTACGCGTCGGGAACCTGTCACGAATTGTAATAATCTAGCTCGCATTTCTGCATCAAATTCTTCAACTATCTCCCAGAACCAGTTGACAATGGGTGCGTCTGCAGTGACGTGTTTAAGGCGGGTATGTCGTTTCCAATCGCCGGGGTCTAGGTCGGCTCGCCCAGCCAGCAAAGGCTGGAGGTCCCGGGGTGATAGGGGCCTGAGTAATTGCGGTGGTATAATGTCAGCCAGGCCGCGTTGTAGTGCGAGCCATTGTCGCTCGGCACCACGTGTAAAACGGTGGGCGACGTATAATCGTACGTAATCTCGTTTATTGTTATCTGTTACGGGCTCATTTGTGCCTCCAGGTCGCAGTTCAACACTTCGCACCGCTCCAAACGATGAACACTCCACCGCAAATGTTGTATCTATCACACCTGCTATGCTATTTTCCCTATAATAATAAAAAAAGGAAAACGTACGTTAAAAAATAAAAATGTCTGTTACTTTAGTAAGCTGCACCTTTTTTGAAAACAAAATTAATGTTTGTATGTGTATCTTTAAATATTTTTAAAGTAATTCTCTAATATTGCTAAAACATAGGCAAATTTCTGGCCCAAAAATATAATTGAGCCTACGCGAATGAAGTCACAGACATCAAAATATATATAAAAGTTTTGTTAGTATCTCATGAGATATAAATGCCAGGCAGTTCCTAAGTAGTTAACGAAATATACTGCAATTTAAATTAATGAAATTAAATATACGAGAGTTCTATTTCTATTATATCATATTGATTCAGTTTATGCTCGAAAAAGATACAGATGAATCTCATACAACATGGTACCAAAAATATGAACTTTTCTTACAGCATCCATGAAAGTGATCGGTGGAGTTCCGGATCAACATCTCGGATATCCCTGAGGGTAATAGGTCTACCCAATAACTGCTTGTAGAATGGCGCAGTAAATGCAGCATCCAACTGGTGACCGTGAAATAAGGCCACGCCCAGGATACGACCAGCGAAATGGAAGTATGACAAATGCTCTGGATTTACCTATAAATAATTACTATTTTTATGAGAGACACAACTGAGATATCAAAAAAACATGGTCAAATAAGAAGCTTGTTTTCAGGATTTGCACCTGCTAATATACTATCTACTAAAACAGTTGTAACTCTACTTTAGTATGTTTTGTGGTGTCTTGAAAATAAATATTATACAAAAGACCAGAGTTTAAGTACTGATAATAGTATTATTCTAAGCAAATTATTATGATCTGTATTCTGTATCAAATATTTTTTTAAATTATTATTTATTGATTATCATTCATTGAAATTTGCCAGATTAATAGATAAAGTTTTTCTAAATATGGTGAAGTATAATTTTGTTTAAGTCCATATGCTCCAAACATATGCATACCCCGGAGTCTGCATTTATTTGTAAGGCATATCGATCGTCGCCAGCATTTGCATATTGAAACAATCCGTATTGTGGATTGAATAGCTCCCGGCCGAGGAGATGCAGCCATTCGCGGGCAACGCCACCGTAGTCGAGCCCTTCCTCACCGCGGAACTTCACTAGAAGACGCTTGCGGAGCTCCTTACCGCGAAGTTTCATCACAAGACGGTACGATTCTTCCAGTACTTCGTTACGTGAAACCTGAAATAGTCCTTTTTATTATTTGAGGCCTAAAAGACATTCCATTTTTAAAGCTTAAGATAGACGTATCGAGATTGTAACAAGTTTATTAAGATTTTTTTTCTCATACATAACACGCAGCGCATATGAATTACCTCAATCCGGCAATGTCCAGTCTGAGGCTGCAGCGCTTGGAGTTCGGCACGCAGTACTCTCGCTTTCGCAGCTAGGTCTCGTTTGTACTTAGGAAGCGCATCGGCATCCGCTGGCTCACTTGTAGCGCTCGTCGGTGTCGGAGCTGGCGCGGGCGAAATCGGTGTTGGATTCGTTTCTAAAGGTGGTGTCTAATAAAGAAATTTTACCAAATGAGACATATATAACGTTAAGATTCTTTATAATATTACATCATTATTGTTTTTAGTTACGATTGTACCAAATGAACGTCTGTTATGAATAAATTAAGAAAAACTTTTACCATTAAAAGACTTTAATAAAGATAGTGCTATGCTCGAATTTCAGTAATTTATTGTTTTAAATGTAGTTCTTATCTTGAAATGTAATTTGGATGTCAAAATTTTCATGATTACATTAATCCCGATTAATCAATGAAGCACTTAACACAAATAAGCACGCAAAATAAAATTTTAAATTACCTAGGGATAGTCCTATTGGCAACAATGAATAAACTGATATATGGGACATTCTACTCACCAGTCTGGCGGAGAGCGCGAGTCGGGGGTCTGTGAACTGCGTAGTCCGCTTGTTATGATCCACGAAGTAGGGCCTGCCAGATGGTGCATGTCTCATTTCCCAGCCCGGAGGCAGCGGGCCAGCTGCAGCAGCGCAATGGCGCAAGTGTTGGGGCACTCGTGGATCATGCCAGGTGGATGCACCTGTTATATTATTGTAGAAGTAAACTTGCCCCTGAGTAGTTGTACGCATTTCTGGAATTAAGAAATCATTAAGTTAATTTATGATCACCGATGTATGTGATAATAGTACCTTTATTTAATATGTAATAATTAATATGTACTATATTTAAAACCCAGGTTGGAGAATACAAATTTACAAGTAACAATTAATTTTATTAAAATTTTTAAAATTCTTTGTATATAATGGTTGCTATGATATTTTACCATATCCCGGTGGCAGATCAGTAGCTGCAACCGGTGCAGGTACTGGGTTCGAGACGGCAGGAGGAGAAGACTGTGGAGGAACTGTTCTAGTTCTAACAGCTGTCTGTGGTTGAGGCTCTGGTCTGAAATTAGTTACATAATAAACTTTGATAAAATGAAATTGGATTAAACCCTTTGGTAGGTAATATCTCAGTTACATGATACAATTCAATGATATACTGAATATATACTTAATATATTCAGAAAAACATAGCCTGAAATTATACCTTATAATATTGCACTACATGTTTTTTTTCTATCAATGAATGATGTTTTGTGCCAAAAAGCGAATATGTGTATATAAATTAATCATTCGAAAATCAAAATCGCGACAGTGCGGTATAGCACAAAATGTATTCAGCACGACAGCCCGTGTGTTAATTAAGTGATGGATATGTCAGGGTAAATATAATAGGTATACATGAAACATCACTTTACCGCAATGATATTGAATTTCCATGGCTAACATCAGTTTCTGAGATGGGCGATGCGGGCGAAATGGGCGAGATAGGCGTGATTGGTGAAGTTGGGCTGATGGGCGCAGGCGACGGTGAACCAGGCGGTGGAGATGGCTGCGGACTCGTTGGAGTCGATGTTTCTGGACTTGGCCGCTCCCATTGGGTACGACGCAAAGCATGGTTCACGTAATATGGTCTATAAAAAGTTACATTTTAAGTTCACTGAAAACTGACCAATAATAAATAGTCATTATTACTATCCTTCTATTAAATAAGCATTATATAATAAAAAGTTCATATAGAAGAATAAAAAGTTCTTATAGAAAGATGCCTATTAAGATCATAATCTTAATATCATCAACAGAATGCTATTTCTTCTAAGATTTAAATATTTAACAATAACACCATTTATGAATGAATAAATGTTCAGGGTCTAATATATTTCTATAAAAAATGTCATATGTAAATACAAGTTTCATTATACTATATTAATTGAATTAAAGTATCTAACCTCCCACTTGAAGTAAATCGCTCTTCCCAATGTTGTGGTAATGGTAAATTTGTAACATTATTGATGGTTGGCTCCCGTGGTGCTCTGACTTCTCCTGCAGGTCCCACAACGGCTAGTGGAGACCCCTCCCCAGCTGCCGAAGCCGGTTCCCCTCTTGCAGCATCTCTTGACAATAGGGACACAATAACTTGTCCCTTTACACCACATGCTTCTCCAGAGCTATCCTCACATAATTCCAGACATTGATCTAAAAGACATATTATAGCAATTTGTTTATAAGTAATACAACATTGTTTGATTTCTTCCACAAATTGATATGGTTTAATTTAGCTAATCCAACCCTTAAAATAATATTATTGTCGACTATATAACTATATTTTATGTGGATCCTAATCACTATAATGAGAGAATTTATTTAATGTAAAATATAAATACTAACATCCTGTGTCTTTTAGTTTATGAACTGTGGACGGTTGAATTCGGACACAACCCAAAAAACCAGAACCTTGCCTTTTATGAACCTTGCGCTGATTCCAAATGCTAAAAAAGTAAAAGGATTTAATTTTTTTTTATAAATTTAATTAATAATATCGTCAAAGGTATATTGCATTTAACTATACTTACCTTATTGTTATTCCATCCCCTTTAGTTAAATATAAGTCATAATGTGTATTCCATTTTGGATCTAATGTTGCTTTGACGGCATTTGTTGAATATACTTGGCCACTGCCATCAACAGATATTTTAGCAAAAGGATCTGGCAACCCTGTGTGAGAATTTATTATATTGAATCATTGTATGCCAAGTATTCTAAGAAGGCTGTGAACTGAGAATAGTAATAAAAAATGTGCTATTAATGTTTGTAAACACAGTCATGATTACTTAGTTACTTTATTAACATGAAATAATTGAATACAATAATTTTATCAGTATTTCCTATGAAATTGGATTTTACCTTATTATATGTCATGAGTGCTAAATAAGGGTTTCGCAAGAATATACAATAATGTATAACAGTTATTAACATAATAAGTAAAAATTAATTTACAACTCAAAAACTGTAATATTTCCAAATGACAAAACAATGAGATTACACTTCCCATTCTTGTTAAGTTATCTAACAACATTAATGTTATATCATATTATCAGCAAGAAGAATGGAAATTAATATGGGCGGGGAAGATAATTAAACCTTGGGTATTTATTGATTTAAGCTATTAAAAACGCTACAAATTGTAAGATTAATTATGAGGTCAAAATATAAAATGAAAACAACATATCCATAAATGGATGGATAATGAAAAGCATGCAGTTTATAAATTTTTCATAATCATGTTTGATTACATTGCTATATATCCTGAAGTTGCTCAACATTCGCTTATACAATATAAGAGAAAAACAAAAATGGATATTGGACTCACGAAATAAATCCCTCCGGACTAGGTTTCTGGCACACAGAACTAAAAATAAAATTAATTAGTGTAGGCAAAATAAACCTAGAACATTTCGATTGTGTTTCGGATTAGGTACTTAAGTGAAAGGTGCGATTACTTACTCGTAAGTCGAATTTTTTGCGCTCCGTATTTACGATTCGATACCGGAGTTGACATTATATCAATTAATGTTTTTAAACATTACAATTATTTGAATTTCCCTTCCTTCAAAGTAGTATTTCGTATTTAATATCAATTCCTAAATGAAGAACCACCATTTTTAATTTATTCTTATTTCGAAGGTTTTACAAACAAACGTCAAATGGGTACAGACCATATTACATTCACAGACAATAATGTATTAATGGTTTAATCTGAACTGTGCCTGAATGCCATCTCAAAAAATCTATAATAAGATGTATTATAGACAAAATCGCAAAAATAATAAATATACTAGCTATAAAAGGAAGTATAAAAAATACCGTAGTCGAAAATCTGTATGTAATATCTATTCATGTAATAAAATCAGCGTCAAATATATATATTTATGCTTCCCGTAATTTTCAATACTGATTTTGGTCAAATATCGGTAAATGGATGTGTTAATAGTTACATCTTGTTTTTGGTACATAGTATATAGAAAGTCTGTGAACAGTATATTATGTATGGGTTTGACATAACGTTTCATTATTTCACTGTTGATGTTTTATGGCCTCATCAGAGACTTTTAAGTCGAGATTATAATCACTGATAGGACAGGGATGTACCTACTATAAGTAGTTCCTAGTCTTTCTGATTCTAAGGTACATACTTACATATTAGAATTTGACTGGGTTACTTAGAATTCGCTATACACCTATAATTCTATGAATAAATCTTTTTCATGTCAAAAGAGACATTAAATTCTCTTGTCAGTAAATCTGACCGACAAAATTTATAGGTATTTTTATTCTAGCAGTAAATAAAAAAAACGAGAATGTTAAACGATTCTTATATAAACATAGACAGAAATAATTTCTTATATTAAAATAAAAATGTTACGTTGTGAGGATATTCATATTTAAAGCAAAATATGAAAAATAGTTTGATTATAGTTACTTTATTATTTTGATTATAGTTCTTAAAGTACCTAATGTTTTGTTAATGATTTTCATGCAGTAAAAATTATAGTGTAAAATTAAACATTAAATTATGCAGTAGAATATGTAAAACTAGAGAATTACATTTTAATAAATTTGATTACGAAAAGGATATATTGTATAATGTTTGTTCAGAATCTCAAAAAAGACCAGTCTTTAAATAACAACCTAAAATAAAATTGAATTATGTATCTAAATCACAATTTTTATATTGCAGAACCAAAGCCCTTTTTTTTTCTTAGATATTTACTCCATCCGTAACTTGAATTTAAGATCCATTTTCCAAACATTTTTCAAAAAACAGCAACGCGAAACATTCTTGTGTATTCTAAAAAAAGTCAAACCTTTAGGGGAAAAAATACGTTTTGCAAGTCTAGACTACAATCATTTTTCGAAATATGGACCTTAGACTTGTAATATCGACTATGCCTCCAACACTTGAGCATGTTCAATTCCATAAAACAGTTTGTTTTTCTTAATGTACGCCCACGCCATCCTCAAAGAGCTGAAGTGAATTCCAATATCTCCATCCTTCGAAAGAGTTATAGCTCCTGCAGTATTGTTAAGACGACTGGTCATTCCTGTCAATAATTATCATATGAAAATTTTGCTGAGCTTTCCTTAAAGTTAACTAACAATTATAATAGTTTTAATGCCAGTTATATTACTTTGTAACTAGGATAAGATTTAAAAATATATACATATTTATACCCGACTTTCTTAAAAACATTATTGTCTTTCTAATTTCCTCATAGTATTTTCAAGAGCATGCTTTAATAAAGTTTCCATATACCTAAATAATGTACCAACTAATAAATAGAATCAAGATTAGTTTATCATCAGCATCAGTATAGATAATAACTTAAAAGCACTCACCATTAACGGCAGCTTTTGTTGCGGTGTCGGCATCTACACCACCCTCCATGAGTTTAACAATGCTGTGAGCCAAACAGTACTTCAAAATTGATTCTCCATGTCCTATCATAAATATAAAAAATAATATATATAAGAATTAATATTACATGTTTGTTATGCCCGGCTTCTTTTTTAATTCTGTCAAAATATTAATTACATGTAAATTTAATGACTATATGTAATGAAACAGAAAAATATTAGAATAATTACTGCTCAATGTTTTTTTCTAGAACGCTGTTAATCTTAATTATACTTACTTTAAAAGAGCTATTGTTACCATTATTTTATAAATTTGTTATATTTTGCTGCAATTCTAACATATAAGTCCAACCCATTTCTGAATTTAAAACGAATAAAAATTAAAAAATATATATTTTTATTTATACGTTAGTTTAATGTGATTAGCGTAAATCCTTTTTCGTTATTTAGGCAATTGTTTTAGAGACGTAATTCTATTTTAGTTTTGAGGCAAAGAATGTTTGATCTAAAGTTACTTTTGAGAAAAATCTATAATTAAAATCTCCTACATATTTTACATTAACAGTTACACCACCTGTAGTAGAAACACCACCAATGATATTATCTGCATAGGTGCCACTGCCTATTTGTGGAGTGTCGCCGATTCTGCCGACTGCTTTTCCGCTCATACCTCCTGTGCTAGTAGCTACTGCTATATTACCGTTAGAGTCTATTGCTACTGCTCCTACTGTACCCACACCGCCCTTAAAATATATGTATCAAAAGTCAAACTTCAAAATTTTTTCTTATATAATAGGGTCAACTAGAATTTTTGAGATAAACATATTTATAAATACTAATTTGAAAATAGAAGGATATTTAGTTTTTGGGAATATTTGGGGATATATTCCAACTTATGAACTTTAATTATTAAGTTGAATAAAATATTTCAAACTTACCTCATTTTTGACACCTATTTCTGTTCTACCAAATTCACCATGTTTCAGAAATTCTTCTAGTGCATGTTGTGCATTATCGCTAATTAAAGATTTGGGAGGTACTGTTGTAAAACCCTATAAAAATTAAGTAGCTTGTATTTATTTTCAAAATGTATATTAAAAACATGGATGTTTTTATTGTCGGCTTACTTTATCCAATGCAAATAATTTAGCTCCTTCCCCACCAAGTAATGAATGAGGCGAATCCGTTAGAACTTTATGAGCAATACTGATTGGATGTTTAAAGTCCCTAATAAGTGTAACTGCCCCCACATCAAGATTCTTTCCACACATAATACTTGCTTCCATTTCTACTTCTCCGCGCAAGTTGAGAACTGAGCCATACCCTAAAATGATAACTCATGATATACCTCACGGCAGTTTTTGATGCATGCGCAGTATTTTATAAATTTGTCACTTCTGGTTTTTTTAAGAAAATTAAAAAATCTCGAATTGTCACATAAAAAGTACTTAAAGTGATAATTATTTCCTTATGAATAAAAATTAACGATCACCAGCATTGAAATATTCATCATTCTCCATGGAAACAACAGCAGCCTCCACTGCATCTAATGCAGATTTTCCCTCACTTAATAATTTGTTTCCGGCTAAGACTGCAGCACGAACTCCATCTAATTTGCCTTGAACACGACTTTGAGGGATATCACCAGCACCTCCATGGACAACTATAACTGGATCCATTCTTCTAAAAAAAAATGTTAAAACTTTGTTACTGAATAAAGCTTCTGATATGTTTATTAATCAACTACATTAGCAATTGTTTCATTGTATTTTGTTATCATATCTCATTTTCTGATAATACAAATAAATATTTATTGACTTATGCAATATTGGTGTAACTGTAGATAATGTTTCAACATTATAACGACTACTATCTTTTTAAACTGTAAATAATCTTTGTTTGTTCAACTTCAATAAGTTACTGAAGCATAGAAAAAATTCAATACACATGCAACAAAGTCAGATAAAATGTTTATACCAGTATTTTTATTTGTTGCTTATATGAAAACAATTAAGCCAAAACAGATTGCATCTCAGTATTGTAAAAGTGCTCCTAAAAATACTGTAAGGTTACATAAAATGTAGCTTGGCAGATGAATGTCGTATGGTGGTACTTACAATAAACTTTTGGGTATTAACTATTTAAAGCTTACACCTCATCAAAAGTTTTATTACATGTATAGCAGCAACTTTTCACAAAGCAAACAAAATTAGTTTTTAAAAATTTGCTAAAATCAAAATGAATTAACAGGAAGCAGAATATTTAAAACTGTTTAATTTTTAGGGTGGTTGCTAAAAATATACATTTTTATTTTTATTTATAACAATATATATTTATCGTGCAAACAAAGACCTTACACTGTGGGTGTAATTACTGTTGTTCCTATTAAAAAAATAATCTGTAAAGGAGTTTGAAAATCCATATTGATTTGATAATTCAATTTATTGATATGTGAAAGATTGGAAATTGGAATATTTATAATATATTCAGTGTTGCAGGTGTTGCTTTCTAATTATTATTAAATAAATAGACGATGATTTTAAAAATTCTTTCTTTTTTTTGTATAAGTAGTTTTTGGGAAATTTATGTTATTAATTAATATGCAAAAATATTCTATTACTTACCTGTATAAAGGTATATAAGTTTATTGTCTTTTTCCGGTAGCTTTATTTTTGAATTTGGTGTTCACTTTTACGGTTGACATCTAATTAAAAGAACAAAATGTCAAAGTAATGTTTCTGACATAATAATAATATTCATTGTCAGTTTCAGAATTTTGATCAAATAGTAAATGCTTAAATGTAAATTGTAATTTCAACTTCCATAGTTTTTAATAAAAATATTAGTTAATTTTATTTCTAAATTTTTATATTCGTAAAATATTTCAAATATTAGTGTGTACTTAAAATGACACTGCGATTTAAGCCTCCAGAATTTCAAACTTTCAATTGGATATTTAATGTTTCGCCTTGTTTTCCTGTATGTGCTTCAAAAATTAATATTATTACGGATCCTAAAAACTTTTATGAAACCCTATGTGAAAGATTTCGAAACGCCAAGCGTAGAGTGTCGATAGCCAGTTTGTACATTGGAACTGGTGAACTTGAAAACAAATTATTGGGACTTACAATTGAGAATGTAAAAAACAACCCTACTGTTCAATTCAATGTACTGCTAGATCACCAAAGAGGAACTCGGGGTGAAGTGAATTCACAAAGTTTATTCCGGCAATATAGTAAGGGTTTATCTAATAGATGTAACTTGGCTTTATATCAAACTCCACGATTACAGGGATCATTGTCAAAGGTGTTACCAAGTCGTTACAATGAAATTGTTGGTCTCCAACATATGAAATTATATATATCAGATAATTCTGTTATTTTAAGTGGTGCTAATTGTTCCAATGACTATTTTAATAAGAGGCAAGATCGTTACATAGAAATAGAAGACCAAGATCTATCTAATTTTTACTATGAACTTATAGGTAGGAAAGCTGTAAGTTTTATTTGTTTAGTTTTATTTATGGCTTCAGTTGATGTACTTTGTGGAATAATGTAGACAAGAAAAGATAATTATAATAAGCACATTACAGCACTATAGCATCATATTTTATTTGTATTTATAGATGAAGTAAAAAAAATTAGTATTCAAGATGGAAAAAATATTACAAACAGAGAACTAACTACAAAAGAAATGATGATAAAAAATCTTAATAAAAATATTAATGAATTGATAACTAAGTGGAAAGAACTGCAGAGGTCAAAGTTATCTTCTATGAACAATGGTAAGGAACTGAATATTTTATGTATTCTTATAAAACATATATATCTACCTAGCTGACTATAGCAACTAACCATAGGATGTTTTAAGGCAAAAGTAGCTGGTAATAATTTGATTAATTGTATTATCTTGTTTGTGTTTTAAAAAGTCATTTATATTTTTATAACTTAATTACATATCTTTATTTTCCTACTTAGACTTTAAAGGAACAGATACTTGGATTTTTCCGTTAATACAAATGGGTGAATTTGACATAAAACAAGATGAACATGCAACCTGCACTTTACTTGAAACGGTTCCAAAAGGCGCTTACATAAGACTTGCTACTGGATATTTTAATTTAACTGAGCAATATGCAAGAACATTGTTAAGACAATGTAAATCTAATATTAGCTTGTTGATGGCACATCCAAATGTAAGTTGTATTATAAAGGTCTTTAATTAATTATTTAAAAGGTATTATTCCAATTACTAATATCAATTTGATTAATAATTGATCAAAAATATAATAATAAGTATGGATATTTTTGTAACAGATTTTCCATGAATGTAGATAGTGGATGAAATCTTATTGGGTTTTCTATAACATTCATGAATTTATAATTTTTTATGAGTCTTGACATTAATTATATCAATATTATTGAAGGACCTGTGTTGAAGGACATATATGATTATTTCCATCCTAAACCTAAATTCCTATTTTTTAATGTTGTCTTGTCAGTTAATAAACAAAGCAAATAGAATTTCTACTCAAAATAATAACTACAATCCGTCAGGCCAATGGATTTATGGGTGCAGCAGGTCCAGCTGGAGGCATTCCACATGCATATTCATTAATAGCAAGAGAGTAAGTAATTTTGGACATAAGTTTAATAAAAACTATCTCTATAATTCTTCAAGCAGTGTCTGTTTATAGGTACATGAAACTTTAAAAAGATGTTTTTCTGTATAATCTTTCTTGTAGGTATTTAATAAATATTAATTTAGCCAAAAAATGTCAATTGCTTATGAATTTGCAACATATTTATTTAAAAATACATGTATTCTTCCTATAACTTCAAAAATATTAAAGTAAAATGTTGATGTCATTATGAGGTTTTCTTATTGTAGATTTTGGCAACAAGTGACTGAATATAATCAAATTAGTAGAGTACAAATGCTAGAATATGAACGGCCAGGATGGACCTTCCATGCCAAAGGACTATGGTGAGCTTAAGTATAACAAGATATAATTTATTTTGTATATTAGTTGTTAAGAACTATTGATAAATATATCCTATGTTTACTTTATATGCATTATTATTTTATCAATACTTTATATCAATAATACATTTAGTTTTTTATTATAGGTATTACCCACCTGGCAATGAGTTGCCATGCGTAACAATTGTAGGCTCAGCAAATCTTGGTGAACGGTCTGTCAAACGAGACCTTGAGGCTCAAGCAGCTATATTTACAACATCTTCCGATTTGCGAGTACGTATTTTTACGAGATTTCATTATTATAAGTATAACTGCTACAGACGAAAAATATTGGAAGTAAAAAATTTTGTTTTTATTTATGGTAAAGCGTTCAAAAATTATGGATTTTACATGGTCGTAGCGTGACCTGCTGTCAAATAAGCCTGACCTTCGTTTCCTAAAAGAATAACCGTCGTAGTATTTCTGCCGTAAAGAATTTACTAAAGCTATAGCTAAAGTTTATGATGAAGTAGGGTGTTTGAAAGCTGAGATGAGATGTTTAGCTCTACTTTATTTACTTTTTTTATGATTTGTTTTACAGTGCTACTTATTATTTTAATATAAGTTACTCTGTGTATTTTTGTGAAAACAATGTATGCAACACGTAAAATAGTACATTTTTAATAGAAAATATATTTTCAGAACCGACTTCATAATGAGTGTTCGAGACTGCACAAATATGCTGAGGAATGCAGTAATAACTTGCAGGAGAGACAAGTGCCATTGTGGGTTCGCGCAACTGTTGGGCTTTTTAGAACATATTTTTAGTGAATGTCAATGAATATATAGGAAATTAATTATAGGAACGCTGACGGTTTTGAAGACTTAATACTAATTAAGGTCTTCATTTTATAACTGTGTTCGAGGGCACGACGCCTCGTCATGATCACTCATACTTAACGTCTGTATTTTGACATTTAATGAGTGAACACAAAAAATATTTGTGGTGTAATAGGATATCATTCCATAATTTGAAAAATAGCAGGTTATTATTACCTTTCCTTACAATCACACGGAATCGCGGTTTATATCTCAGGTACGGCTTTCTGTAATATTAATGTTAATAATCAAGTAGATTTTCACAGGCTCGTGCTGATATATTATAACATGTCATTATTATATTTTTCATGAATTCGACAATACCGAATATTAATAAGCATTAACTTATAGCAAGGGAAAGTAGGAGCTAAAGGATTATTAGCAGTATTATTTTTGTGACACAATTCTTAATATTTTAAGGGTCGTTGCAATTTTGTAAATTTCTAGAGTACAAATTGTTTTTGTGCTTAAAGCAGTTCTTTTAAAAGTTTATTTTGTAATGATTCTCTGTTTTGTTATTTTTCTATATTGTTAGTTGGTTTAGATAAAGTTATTAATTGAAATTTGTTTTTCTTTCATCAATCACTTTTATTCAGACGCATTCTTACTTTTATAATCACATAATTAGAATTATTTAAATTCACACTTAAAATAAATTTAAAATAAATTAAATGAAAACACTCTGCAATAATTTATACAAAAAATCAGTCGGTTTCTGACATTATTTGATTACAATTAAAATTATACAATCAGTTTTACAATAATAGGAATCAGGCACATTTATAGTAAATCTATTTACTTGTAGCAAGATGTTATGCTACGAGATATACCGCACAGGTACACGAATATAACACTCTTCAATTGACGGACGAAATCGCTTCTAACAGACATCACGATATGAGCAATTTATTCTCATTAACCTTAAAATGTTCGGTCCATTTGCTCAGTTGTCTGTCCTCGGCTTATTAAACTAACAAAAATTGACCCCACAAAACAAAAACTCACTTTTGAGCATAATCATTGAAAACATAGTTGCAATTGAGCAATTTAAATAATTGTAATATTTATCAATAATAAAATTAGTTATAAAATATTCAATCATTTCTGAGCAATTTAAACGGACAATTAGCAAACAGTGACGCACTAACCATACGAACGTAAGACTTCACCATCGAAGTATGGACGCCATTTTATTCTAATCTTTGGTGTGTTGGGCATAACAATGCTGACGTGGGCTAGGTGTCAATATCCTAGTCTCATACGAAGCGTAAGTAAAAACTAGTATTGATTCGTGACAACTAGCTTGTTCGTCAGTCCACGCGGGAATAAATTGTGTTGCGGTAACGCCTTCGACCTAAATACTACGGACGCTGATAGTAGGTACAAAAATAGTTCACCTATCAAATATAATTAAGACTACTTAACACTTAAGTATCGCGAGGGGGCTTTGAAGAAACAAAACTGTGCAAACTACTGTATAAAAATAGCTCAACAAGTATTAAAACTTGCAACTGCAAGTTATTAAACTTTAACAAATTCACGACGAGCGTGAAAGCTGACGGAGCGCTGGACAGAAGCCTCCCTCGTTGTTACTACTTATCGCGTATCACACTAAGGTAAATTGACTAGGCGTGTTGTGAGTCGGTCACGTTGGTGCCGTGACGAACCGTAGGCTTCGAAGTTGTTAGAGTATTTACATGTCTTTTTCCGAATAGTGTCCGAAGCCTAGGAACTCTTGAGTGTAAAAGATCAGAATCCAGCGACGTCGGGTGGCGGGTCTGGGGGCATGTAATGGAGCTCGTCGACGGGCCCGCTGAAGATGTTGTATAGGACGGCGAAGAGAGTGCAGGCCGCGTAAGCACCGAGCGCCGCCCACCACAGCAGCCGCTCCCACAGTCGCTGTTGAGCGTGCTTCAATACGAGCAATCCGATCGTCAGCCCGGCCAGTGCTCCGGCCACGTGCGCCGCGTACGAAACAGGTGGCGCTTCCTGACAAATAATTATATCCTTAAAAATGGTGACACTAAGTACATAACGACGTCAGATATTACAACGTCGGATTTTTTTTTCAAAATGTAACTAAATTCGACTCTCATTACCGTCTTGACAAGGAATTACAAATTAAGGATTAAGAACGTACAATACTCACTTTAGTATATCTAGCGTGTACAGCAAAACCGACGTCACACGAAGCGACCGCGAGTGCCGCGACCAGCCGGACTGCTCCGTACCGCATTGCGTGGAAGTTTAGGAGTGCGTTGGCGAGGTGTGCGGCCAGCAACGCATAGACACCGCCAGATGCACCCGCGAGGCACACGTCCGGATCCAAGACCGAGGCGGCTAGGGACCCGCCCAATACGCCCGCCAGGTAAACTGCTCCGCAACGGACCGCTCCGTGTACCATCTCCAGTGGCAAACCCACCTGCGGAAAGGAAATGAAAATTAATTGAGCTATATTATGAGAAGAGCTTATACTATGAGAATATTTTTTTACAATGATCAGCATTTGTATAACAATATAATAAATTTTCAAGGAAATTGTTCTGTTGTTATTTGTATTTAAATATTTTCACACTACATCAGCTGATAATATCATCTTTATAAAAACTACTTTTATGAAAAAGAAGTACAGTAGGAATATAATAGACTGGAATATAGGTGAAGTTTACGATGTTAACAGCTAAAATATATTAATATGTACATAATATACATATAATAATTATTAAATAAAATATTGTCCGTCGCGTGTTCAGTCACGGATTGATTACGCATCGATATTTCTATGAGAAGCCGTAGCAAGTGTTAAATAATACTCCATCATAAGTCAATAATATCAATTTGTGTTAAAAGGGCTTCTATTTCTGCGAAGTCTTTTTGTTATTTTATAATATATAATATATGATCAAATATGTTGGTGTACGTTCAAATTCTAAATTATAACGTTTGCTTTATTTTGATTTAACCAACTTCGTAATCAAAATACGTCACGTGTCTTGGACGCCATAATCATTAATGACGTGACAAAACAATCTTCCACAGATTTCGTAATCAGTGATATCGATATCGTTTTCGTTATGTAAATGGTACCATCGAATCTTCTTAGCTTGTCACTTGTAAAATTTTGTTGAATCCGATGTATTGTATAATGCGTGTTTTTCGGGACCTCTCCCGAAAAACTAAAAACATCGTATTTTTTAATTAGGATTGATCTTTTTTCCGTCTCATCGTTAAAGATGTCATTAGTACCATCATCAGTCTTCGTTTTCGGGAGCGGTCCCCTAACACGCATTATACAATACATCTTGACAAGCTTAGAAGATTCGATATTTCCAAGTTTTATCCATTGCACAGTCAAGATATTATTTAGTTAATAGTGATATATATATATATATACATACTGCAAGTTGAACGAGAAGGTTGAATGCCAGATGTAGCCAGCCTGCGTGAACCACGCTGTAGGTGAGGAATCGCCAGAGCTCGCGGCGTCTATCGGGTCTGTACACTAGAGGAGAATCGACCGGCACAGGGCCGGCTGCGGCCGCCATGCCACCCGTGCTGCACGCGTACCACGCGAACACGCCTAGCTGAAATACACATCTAACTTTAATATATTCCATTTTAAACTAAATACATTAAAATATACCAAAGTTCATGGCAAATGCAAAGAATACCATTTGTTACACCTACTGCATTTTGTAGCGATTTACAACAAATAGACAGGCTAGCATAATATCACTCTCCTTGAATAAACAACAAAAACGTGCCAATTTTTGTGAAATAAATATAACGTCTATTTTCATAAACACAATTTTCTATATATACAAAAATCTAGATTATTGTTATAATAAAAAATATTTCTTCAAATTATCTTTAGAATATAAGGCACGTTGTCGGCAATTTCGTAAAACAAATATTTATATTTGTGTGAACTATATCCAAAAAATACGGTTTGTATGTACCAATGCAAATAGGAACAAAACCTACTTACTTACAAATTTCCAAAACAAGAGCATACGTATAAGAACGGATAGAGGGACTATATTGTATATAATGAGCTAGTACCTAACATGTAACTTGGGTATCGAATGTTAAGAGAAATATTGTATTGGTATGTAAACTTAAGTTTTCTGCATTACAGTTATGCGCGTATTTAGTAATAAATCCGGCACGTTTTCCATTAAACCTAAGGATATTATAAATTTACAAAAGTTAGCTAACAGTAAGCCAAACGCATTGTTAACGGATCTAACCGTTATTATATCGTATAAGCATGTCTGACTGCAATTTCTACATTACATGCAAAAACTTAGAATGTTCTGTTTTATGACTTTCTTGAAATAAATATTCGCGATATATAGTATTCAATATAATTACACTACGCATAAGGTAATAACTAATCCACTAGTTTGTGTACATAAAGAGGTTCAACTCACGCTCCTAGAAATAGCCTTATTTATAAGCTATATTTATATCTACACCAAATGTCATATCAATCAAAACAAATATCATAAATATGTATAATTTTATTAATTACTCAAAAGACTCCAAATTGTTAACGTAATAGTGTAAACAATTTAGTTTTAGTGCAATTAACTTATATACATTGTAGTATAGAATATGATTCCATAATTTTTCTTAATCATCATTAGAAGTTTCAATTGATAAACAAAATAGTTTACAAAATTATCTGAATGTATTTTGAAAAGCAGTCTGAAAGATCAAGAAATGTTTTAAAACAGGTGTCCGAAAACGGAAGAAAAATAAAAATATATTCATTACATTTAATATCTTTTGATATTCGCTCATGCATCATTCATTAAAAGGAAAACCGTACGAGTGTTCCTTTCCTATAAGGTAGAACATATTAGGAATCGTGCGTTTTGCGAAGCGGTGAATCAATGTGTGACGGGTTCGCGGTCTGCGCGCACGCATCAATGTAATTGTTATGATTCACGTAAAGCTCTTGTTTGTGCGGATGTGAAATCCGCAATTACACTTTTTAATTAGCCGCCGTAACTGGAGCGGGGATCGAACGGTGTTTGTATAGAAAGTGATGAGTTTCGTCCTAACGGCGAATACTACATATTGGCAGTCTATAAATAAACTTACGTCAACACAGCAACTGAAAGTGATTTTCTTTTTAGTTTGCCGAGTAACAGCTGTCAATTATAAATTACCGCGTAAGCGTGGTGATTTTGATATTGCAATATAGTTGAGCATTGCAAACTAGCATACTCATTCTTTTCTGTACTTGAATCGGCGATCATTTTTCGCCGCTTCATATGAAATTAATGTAGCGATTTTGTTTTCTATTGTTAAATGCTTTATTTTCTTGTCTATATGTTGAAAAATGATGTTACCTCTAACAGTGTAACGCAGATGATGAAAAGTGGTGGCGGGCAGCAGGTATACCTTTCTTGATAGTACTTGCGATCCCGCTCCTCAGGGAGCACTTCCATTGCAACTAAGTGCACCATTCTAGAATATAATAAATTGAGATTAAGTGATATATACTAAACAATATCTATGGTTTGACATAAAATAGTTTTCATTCTGCACAATTTTACTAATGTTTGCAAGTACCCGACAAAGTGATGTACTAGTGTTCCAATAATCACATACTCCTCGTGTACTGTAACTATGCGTGTAACAAAATGCCGTAATTCTATACTTTCACGTTATTCTTAACTCGTATCGGCGTATTGAAGCAATTTATCAAGTTTTTATTGCGGTATAGCACAGCACATGTCAATGTGACACGACAAACGAACGTAAAATATTTAGCGATGTCCGTAGACTTGAATCAAATACACAAAAAATTTAGATGTTACATTTGAGAGATTTTTAAAAATTGACTTCTATAACATTTTACAAGAATTTTTCGGTCCCGACATTGTAATGGGACTGTTTATTGTTGTAAGTAAATATAGGTCATAGATACTTGACACATTCATGACACATCATTGAGTAGATTAGAAAAAGTTTTTAATATGTTTATAATGTGCCAAATATTCTTGATACCTAAATTAAAATACCTGTACAGATAATTATACTTATGATAATACTGATGTAAGCGATAATTATAACAATACTAAAAACTAAAAATGAAAATTAAAGTGGAGCGATTTTTTTCATCTGATTGCAGTTTTCATTATTTTCTTTAAAAAATAAAAATTGTATAACCGTTCTAATCTTTAATAGTCATTTTAATCTACGCCAAATATACTAATTAAAATTCGAAAGCGTTTCAATGTTCATCTTTCCGTGTCTTGTTTATTAAACAAATTTATTTTATTCCTTATGAAAGGTAAATAAGATTAAAGAATTGTCTAAAAAACACATACCTGGCGAAAAGAGTTGGATCTTCAAGGAGAAGATGGAAATCGTTTTCTGAGCTGACCTCTCGGTCTCTCTGATGTACAGCGCATCTATAACTTCTGGTTCTTTTGCCACTCATCTGCAAAAAACGAGAGAACATTTTGAATAGATTCCGATTAATGTAAGTTAAGATAAGGGCATCATCATCAATCAAAAAACATTTATTATGTTTTGTAAGACCATATTCATTAATTGTTCTACCTATATCAAAATTTATTCATAGGTACATAAAGCGATCTTCATTTCAACAGATATCGTCACTAAAACTTATAAAAGATAATTCCGAAAATCTTTACGGATTATATTGTGTGAACTTTGGTAAGAGCGGTACTCTAAGACATTGTCTTTTGTATACCCGTGGATTTGGCATGAGAATGGTGATAGCTGGCAATCGAGCGTCGCGAGGGTGGATTAATGTGTCGCGGCACAAATCGCGGCTGGCTTGCTTCCAGTGGCTATCGACCGCGGGCCGCCACCCCACGGCCGCCGCGCCGCCAGTATTGATGTCAAACATTGGTCACTTACAAATTGTAACTATCCGCAGAATAGTCTACCACTGTACCAAATTTACCCCTTTATACACAAGTTATTTCTTAAAATGTCAGCGACCTAATAGCATGTCTTCCTATTAAAATTCATTAGAGATTAGACCTTTTGTTTGGCTAAAATATTTATAAACAGAAAATTTCCCTTGTCTTAAGCTACGAAACCATATGTACTGTACCGATAGAAATATTTAAAAAATATAAAATAATACATATACGCACACACACACATATATATATATGAATACGAGTTTAAATTTGATGTAGCTCTATTAGAGGTTATCATAATTTTAAGGCAAAATTGTGGGTTATGGGGCAATGTTCAGATATGTTAATGCTTAGTACAGTATGAGGTCGCGAGTGGGCGATGGTGGTAGGCAGTAAACAGCTGTTGACTTGGTTGCGATTCATCAAACCATCGTATTGTCTCCGCAGTCGTTCAACTCTGTTTCCCACGAGGCTATAAAATTGCCAATGCCAAAACTCAAATAGCCTAGACGCGGCGCAGACGCCAGCTATATTTCTGTCCCAGCGACCATAATAGCGAACATATCGAACGCGGATATTAATACGTTTATTAATGCAATCTAAACGTAAATTAATTTTCTATCTATTTAAATAATATCCATTTTTTTCTCCGAAACTAGGACTTCTCCAAAGCAGTCAGTAAGTCACAAACGAAAGCTATATGTATAATTTCATCTTTCTAAACATAGTTGAACTAGCGATGGTAAATTTTAATTTATTGTTAATGCCTATGTTTAACACCGAATTTATAATACGTCTTGTTTTACGATAAGTCCATAAAGTTTTCGCAGATCTGCGCGGGTCGGGCGCCAGTGGGCGCGGTGCGATCAACGTGGGCGCCGTGTGACTCAGCTAGACATCCGACACGTCCTATACGTATCCGGAACCACTAAATAGGCTTTCTTGCTATTGCCCATCAAATGTGCGCACGAGCGTACGCCATGTGATACTAATTTTAATAAGCCATTTATTTATTAACAGTTTTCGAGTTTGGTGCAGAGGCATTTTTTATATAATGCATAATGAATAGTGTTAGTATGCTGTTTTATTTATAGGAATAAATAGTTATATAAAAATGTATTCACCTATTAAGCTATTTATTTCACTTTTCTAATAGCAGAAGAAAGTAAGATTGCCTGTGGGATTATTTATCGGTACTTATGAGCGTAGGTGCCTGTATAGATTCATACTTGTGGTATGAATGGAAACTTAATTGATCTTTTTGTAAAACTCATTCTTAAAGAATTTCTTGTTAAACAATTGCAGATTTATAATTCTTAACACTTTAAAACCACAATAACGGCTAACTTCAGTAATTAAGTGATATTTAAAAAAAAAATCCTTAACTTCAATCTTATAATAGGTAGTAAAAGTTTATCTAAATCTTGCATATATTATTGTTATATTTAGAGTGGCAAAGTAATGCGTTAAGTACGTGAACTCTGGGAGAGTTCCCACGTACCTCCATCTCCCTACCATTATGTTCTAATCTTTTCAAGTCTCTCTACATTATTACAATGCCGTGAAAGCGCCTGTTATAAGATTCGCCAAGACTTTATTGCAAAGGAAAGAAAACTTAAATTTGGAATTTAAATCTAGGTTAGATTGCAATATCATAGACGATGTGTATTACGGTACTTCTACGTTTTAAACTTACATAAGTATTTCAATAATGATATATTTGACAATGTTTTCTTGATATTTTATTTAATTTTTAGTTAAATATTGCAATAATTGGAAAATTTTTTCCTCTTCAATTTTTCGTCGCGTTGTACTGATACAACATGTCGCAACTAGTTTGCTCATTGAGGGATTTGTTTGAATTGAAAATATTCCTGTCGATTAAAATTATTATGTAAACCAAGTCGATGGAATTGTCGAGTTACTCAGATATTTAATAAGATTTAGTGCATTTAATCAATATAGGAGTATATAATAAAATTAATTATAAAATTCATATAATATATAACACTAATTAAAATAATTATCTACAAATTTTGACTTACAATAAAAATATTGATGTTTAGTATTAGATATTTTATTCTTTATCCGCATCAGTATTTACATTAAGTACAGTAATAAATGACTAGGGCATATTTAAAAGCATTTTTAAGAGTACATTGTATATACCTGTTCAGTTTTCGATATACATATAGCTACCGGAATAATACCAGTTTGTGTCCTGAATAGTTCTATATTTTTTGTCTTTCATATTTGGTTACCGTAGACTGCACAATGGATACTTAATTATTTTTTAAATTAATATACTTAGCTTTACTTCACTATATTATATTATATTTTTTAAAAGCCAAGCGTTTTCATCAACATTTCACCAAATATTTTTGTTTTAATTTAATTGTTTAATGTTAAACTTAATTTGGTATATTTTAAGGGTTAATAGTATAGCTGATAAGTGCATTCAAGATAACGAAAGACCTTCGCGTGTAGGTAATGTAAGTAAAAATTTCTAAACGGCAATACGCACACCGATAAATAATATTGTAACATTAATGTTTCTTATTTTTCATCCGCTATAATAACGAAAATATGATTATAAGACGAAACGTTAAAAAATGTAACTAATAAAATAATTACTACTTAATAATAAACCAAAATATATTAGCAAAATAAAAAGAATAAAATCTTAAATAGAAACTCTATTTGAACAAATAAAAAGGTTATAATTTGCGATTGACAGATGTGACAGTTCTTTGAATATTGTTAAATGAATATGAACAGATATAGTTAGAGGTTATAATAATATCATATTTAATAATCGTATTATGAAACATCCCTTCTATAGAGTACTACATCATACTATAGCTTAGGGGAAATACAATTATTGCCATATATTAAAATATTCAAGCGATTTCCAACAATTGGATGACAAATTATTGTCGTAATTTAGTCTAATACATTTTGAAACTTAAGTAATAAAACATATTTAGTTACTCACCCATTTTAGAAAACAATTTCACATAACAATATTTTAATTCTGTACAAATATTATTAATCAAATACTATTGTAACTTCACAATAAATACAATTTGAGGTAGATTTTTATTAACGGAGAAAGATCTGTTTATTTATTTCACTCGACATTAAACACGCGATTATGTTCCATCCATTTGAAATTAAGAGCGACACAGCCTCCCTTCGCAAACGCTCGTCGCAGACTGAGTTAAAATATGAAAATGACGTTCGAATGGAGACTCCACCGAGTCGTCAACTTTAGTTCCGTTTGCGCCCCGAGACCGGACTTCGAAGACTTTTTTTGTTTTTTGTTGTTTTTCCGGGGATTTAACGAAATTACGGAGTTAAGAGGGTGGTTTACGTAGTCGTGACCAGCGGTAACGTTTAATTTTATAAGCAACACATGTAATCTTAACATCATGTATTAATCTACAACATATAATACAATACATATAAATAAAAGCGTGTGTCAGTGTGTAAAGTATCAGTTTATTATACCAAAATAGACGCTTTACTTATATATGTATACGAAAAATATTCGTAAATCACCATTATCTTGTACATGTTAAATCAACTCTGCGACAGCGGGGAATTGCTTATATTTTATAAAAATAATTATTCCGAGCTTTTTTGTTTCTGCGAGTACAAAACTCTTTTTGAAATCTAACAATAACATTGGAAGATATTGTTAATGTATCTGTTAACTTCTTGGTTAATCGTATGTTTGTTGCTACTAGAGAGATGTAATAATAAACTTTATTTTCTAATAATTTTAGCATCGTATACTCCGCTTGGTACATTTTTCTTCTAGTAAAAAGGATATCATTATTAAATTAGGTCTCTATGTGCTATTCAATGATTTCTTAAAATAACTAGTATATATATTATAGTATTATAGTAATACTATTTAACAAAGGAGTTATTTATTTTAAAAATTATAAAGCTGAATATACCTTTGTTATATCTGTTGCCAGATGTGCTAGCTAATCTGTAGACCTTTATGTTATGAATGCGATAATAGCTATTACTTGCAATTACAAAATTATTTGAAATTACATCTGTTTTGGTTTAGGGTGTTAGAATTGTTATTAGTTTTTTGTTGTATTACAGGGAAAATGAAATTAGGTAAATTTTAAGTATTCGTAAATAGCAAAATTATCATGTCTATCATTAGTACCTATCTCAAATTTTATGCTACTTAAAGTTTTCTCAATACTAGCAGTATCCTGCGACTCGACCATCATCTACTTTAATTTCTGAGTCCATATTGATGTTGATGACGATGATAAACTTGTAATTGGTGTTGATTATTGTAAAATAAGAGTAACCTAAATTCGCCTTATGACCTTAACTATCTACCAATAAAAGTCCGGTCAAAATCGGTCTGTTTCGGAGATTAGACAGAACAAACCGATGGATAGACAAATATTTTATAAATTGTATTTTTATTATGAGTGTATATAAGGTACTTATAAAAAAAGAAGTCCATTGAAAAAATCCTGTGATAATCCAAAGAGATACTTCAGTTATGGAGTCTATTATATATTTTATAATAAATAAATAAATAATTATAGTTATTAGGCATAGTTTATAATAAACGTATTATTATTTTCCACTATCACAAATCAATAACAGATGTGTCGGTAAAATCTTTGATCACTTTATAATGACATTTCACGGTTAGTTGATGCGAATTGCAGGATAGTATCAGTCAACACATGGGGATAACTATTAGCAACAAGAGCAGGTGGTCGACAGGAGGTCCGTTAATTTGTACGAAATTTATAGCAATATGGTGTCAGCACAAATTGTTGGTCATTTGCCGAAGCGCTGCTGCTAATGACTATAGAAATAATTATTAAATTTTTAGGTAGACCTAAAAGGGTACACGCGATATATCATCAGATGCTATTTAAGTCATTGATTTTTATTAACATAAAACCACTTTGCAATAGTGACTCACATTTCTGAAAAGGCCTGCCACGCTTTTTCAGAAGATATTTTTTATTTTTTAAATATATGGTCTTATACATAAAAAAAAGTTTAAATATCTTATCAATAGCGATTATTTATATTATAAAAGTAAAACTTGGAAAGGTTGTAAGAATATCTAGAATTTTATATAGTTATTATCTAAAGAGAGAGGTCGTTAACCATATGATCTGAACCGCTAAACGTCCTAAACATATGGCGCAGGGGTGCAACACTATTAAAAAACGAACCTACTTAAAACCGCTAGTCATTCCCAATATTTCTATTTTTTAACATCCTTTTTATAATGATACGCTATATTCGTGTAGATACTCGTATGTATAGTACTTCTTAACTTTTGTTGCATTTGCATGTATTTTTTTTATTATTCAAACGTCTCTTAATTAATATTATACATAGATTGAAGACGACATACAGCACGTTTGTTTGTTCAGAAAGTAAAATGTCAAAAGGCCCCTAAACATACACAGGATTTCTGCACTTATAATTGAAAATAATATAATAGATAAAGTGGAAAAATAATACAATAATAGTAAAAATTATTAGGATATGTTTGATACATACTTTAATTTTAACTTAAATAAAACGATTCTTTAAAGCGCTTGAATTTATTCCAGTATTCAGATTTGAATGTACATTGTAAATTTTATGAAATTGTAGTTTTTTATACGTTTAAGATTAAAACAGGCTGCGGAGTTCATAATTTAGACAAATCGATTTAGATCGGGCGGTGCTTTTACAAAATAATTTAGTAGCACCAGCAAATTGGGCTTCCACATTGAGGTCGATACAGCGCCAGTATATATATTATAGGGATATGTAAGTATATAAACTACCAATTATTACAGAAACTTTATGGTCTGTAATTTCTTTCGATTCATTATTCAAACGCTTGTATATGAAATATTTTCTTCTTATGTATCGATTCCGTACGTTACAGAACAGGTTAAATGAAAAAATTTAATTACAGAACACTGAATTACATAGTTAGGTTTAAAGCACGTAACGTATATCAGTATTGTTTCGTTAAAATATTATGTATAATTTAGCCTTTATTTAATATATACCACTTATGGTGGAACGCTTTTTTTAATTTTTGGAGTCATAATTAATTTCTTTTTTATAAATAATTGTAGTTATAACTAGTAATATATACAAGGTAAAGAATTGTTAATTAATCTATATACACATGATCATGTTAGACGATATTTAACTCTGAAGGCTGTGAGATGTGAAAGTGATTCACGATAGCTTGTGACTCATATCACGCGTTACACAACGTTACGCGACTTAGATCGCCAATGTGACTGACCGACCTTGCGTCTAGGTCGTACTCCTAAATCCACCAGACTACGATAACCCCGATCAATAGTCAAAACACTATATATATGTTACCGTAACTGACTACCAACGTTTATACTGTAGATTATTATCAGTATTTTTAATTTGGTATTTTACGATATATTAATCCTATGTTTTACTGAAAAAATAAGAGAAAATTTATATCATATATGCAGAGCAAAAGTATGTTTGCACAATTTTAATCGCTACTTATTATATTTTCCTCTATGCATTCTGTATGTAATTTTACTAAAGCATACCTGCAAGATTTTGCAAGATAAACGGAAGCTTCCGATGATTATATTTGATTTTTAGGGCAGTAAATGCCTCGTAGCAATTGATCAATGAAATCGATCCGAACGTTTTCAATAATATCCCAGGGGAAGCGCGAGTTTATGACACGCGATATCGCGGTCAAAATCCTCAGGCTAACAATGGAGTCTGTGGAGGTAATGTAACCTTCATGTTATCTGTTTTGTTTTAGAACTGTTTTGCATTTGAAATTGGAACGCGAATGGCACGAGCGCCCGCGGCGAGGCTACCGATTGAGCGCCTGCATGATGCCTGTGCTTACGCATTTAAAGTATTATCCTGATTATCTGTAAATTTAGAGAAACTATCAAAATTATAACAAATTTTTGTAATATATTTGATCACATCATATTTTGATGTTCTAAATGTTATCATTTATATTTAAATACTTTTTAAGTTCAGGCATACGTCACTTCTTAAATAATAGGTAGATAAATGTTAAGAATATCCTTGTTTATTAAATCCTACCATCCTTCTTTTAATTTTTATAATAAGATAAAAACTGTATGAATTAAATTTGTTGGTTTATATTTTATGGAAATTATATTATAGTTTTATAATATTTTAATCTGTAACGAAATTCCTTGCACCCGAGGAGTTTAAGGTTTACCTGATTATAACAATGCGTCGTAGCGACTCAAAAGATATGACTGAAATACTTGGATAAACAAGACCACCTATATATGACACATTTTAAGTGCAGAAAAGATCCTAAAGATTTATTTTAAGCCGCAAACAGACCGCGGAATGCAATGAAAGTGGACGGTGGCGGTTATAAACGAAACTATTTTTATCGATACTTTCATTATAATAATGGTGGTTTTTACAATTATATTTGTATCGTTTTCCAGTACTATTTTCACTTCATATTTTTTCCTTCGATTAAGTTTTACCATGTGAAATTATTTAACTCTTTGTAAATCTCAATTAATAGACTTATTATCGTCGTGGTGATTACAATATTATAATAAAATTACAAAATATAAAATTAAAAACAATATATCTTTTTTATGTTCTCAAATAGTACGAATTATTAAATGTATCTCTTTTCGATATTTATTTAAATGGTCAAGACATATTGAAAATATGATGTTCAAAATTTTGTGTTCTTTTCTAGTAATGATCTCAGCAATAGAAAATGCATAACAAGGATTGTCTATGGATACAATAGAGATGAACACTGATATTTACATATCCATGTTCTTGATTAGCTGCTTTCTATATAGACAAAAGATGTGTCATAACTATTGTGTTTTATTCGAATCGCAATTTTAAACAAGTTTTTTAAAGAAAAACATAAGATGTGGTTTTCATGTAAGATCAAAGATAATTCAATATATTTTTTTTATTTATTTGTCAAATAATCAAGCGCCCGTATTTTTAATTATGTAAAAGTGCTAAAGATAATTCACAAAGAAAATATGTACCTAGAATTTACATATACTATTTATTGTGAATATCCGGGGCATTGTGCTTTTTATAAATTTAGTTTCTATGCAAATGCGTATCTCGTGCCCGCGACAGGTGACGCGCGGCTGCCTTAATTGTTTTTTGTATCAATATTCAAATATTATGACGTTTTTTCTTAGAGTTTTTGTCTGGGACTGGCGCGGGTGGCGTACCAGGTGGTCTCGAAAAAATTACTTTTTGTCCTAACAGCTTGCATTTCATGTAAAATACTGTTATAATTTCAGCTTTGCCTGCTTGATATATTACTTGAGAGCTGGCGCTGAAATATTCTAGCGCCAGATATACATATAGACAAGAAAAATAATGATTTAATTTTAGCGTCAAATTTTATAGGCAGCTTAGTCTGGAGTGGAGTATTTTCTTCTTTAAATTACGCCCACAACGAAAAATAAAAAATGTACACTTAAAAATATTCACACCTTTACGACATTTGCCTATTTTACCCAAATTGTAGTTTTACTGTTTATAAATGCTTTTTTGTATATCAACCTTTTAAGCAACTAAATATTTAAAGCCTATCCTCTATATGTTAATTTTCTATAATATAGTGATAAAACAAAATTTATAAGACGATATTTACAACTATTTATATGTAATGCGTGAAAGTATGAAATGCTTTTTGTCTTAAAAAATGTTTAAGCGGAAAAAAGAAATTATAACAAAAACACCTGAAAAACTATAGGAAGCTTATAAGACAGCTGTCACACTGTACACCCTTTGGAAAGTTTATGATGTACAACTGTTCAAATTTCAAATACATCCTGTATGATGACTTCATTGTTACTGTATTTACATAAATTTAGATTTGCGTTTTAATGCAAGTCTTCTATTTATAACAAAAGGATATAAAAGGTATATCGATATTGAATTTAACAATTTTTTTGTTCAATTGGAAACATTTATTTCCTGAGAAATATACAACTTCTTTTTATACAATTGGCTATTGGAAGGTTTTTGATGATCGATTCGTTGGCACTTGGCGTGTGCGTTTAGCGTGCAGCTCTGACGCGCACCTGCCGTCCAATTATCTGGTCATTAGTCGGCGCAGAACCTGCGGAAACCTAAAATTACGAGCCCGCGCAACTCTAAGTGCATCTGAACATATCACTGTTCCGGCAAATGCGCGCTATAAGAGGCTTAGTTTTGACCACACATGTCTCGATTTTTATCTCATAATTGCAGGTCTCGATATTGAATCGTTCATTAGGGGGAGGTCGGTTGAGGGTGGAGAGGGGTGGGGTGTGAAGTGTAAGACACAATGGGCGCCCCCCGCGGTATTGTGCGCTAATGTATGCGCGTGCGCCGTCGACGCGGACGGCGACCACAGGGCTACAACACAAACATTTCAACGCATCTAATTTATCGTAGTGTTGCTGTCGCATCGGGATGTGCCGCGCAAAAAATATTGCCTTAAGGCGACGCGTCTTTAGTTTATTTAAGCACCATTTTTCGTCTCCTCCTGTAGTTGTGTGGTGAGTGAAAGGTATTGATGGGTTATTATGTAATGCATGTAGACAACTACAATTGCAATGCAAGCTGTGGTTGTGAAAGAAAATCCGCATTGTCTTGAAAGCAGAAACTGTCGAAATATTTCGTAGAATTTGTTAAATTGTCTCAGTGCTGTAGGATTAATAACAACTGTCGCAGAAGTAGTAAATTGTAACGTACATTATGTATTACAAAAAATAATGTTTTAACTTTGCCTTAAAACGACTAAACACAATTCTGTCAGAGAATGACTCAGTCGTTGAGAGCAATTTTGAATAATATTATATGTAAACTAGTTGTTGTTCGGTGGAACTCTCTCGTTGTCCTCTATGTATACAATTAGTGACGATTATTGTACAACAATTCTAGATAAACGGTTACATCTAAACGTGTAACAAGTTGAGTCTAGATATGGGTTCAGGCTTCTAAATGTGGTACTAACGTAAGTCGAGAAATAAATCTATAATAAAAATCAATTATGTCCTTTTTATAATAATAAATAATATATATTATTATTGATAATAAATAATATATATTATTCATGAGTAAGTTTAAAATCCAATTTATAATTTTCTGCTCAGTGGTCAGTAGATCTATCATTAAATCATTGTTTTTAATCAGATATTTACTACTTTGACAGAAGTTTTAAGGCACGTTCATACATTTTAATGTATCGAAATATTTTCCGAGAGCTATGGATCTTCGGGATGGGAATATCTATATTATTGCCGCCATGTACAGTTTACACAATGTAAATGTGTAAGAACCGGCGGCAACGCAACTTGCAGTTTTTGATTGAAACATAATTCTGAATATTGCTGATTAATAAAACCCAATGCTGAATTCCTGCTTCAGATGCATATATTTAGACACTGACAGGAATATAGTTAACATAAAATCAATTCACTCACGGCTGACTATGAGACATGGGAATTTATGGATTGAAGTCACAGTTGGGTAGGTTATATTTTAACATAACATATATCCGAGTATGTATCGTTTGGCCACCCAGAGCCGACCGCTGGATGCAGCTTCGCTTTGCTCTTCAATTGGAACGCAAAAACTACATTTGCATAGAACCCGATGCTTGCTGAGATAACGGCCACCGCGTTTTACTTGCAGTGAAGAAGCTACTAAGCTTTGGAGGTGACATAGGTAGACATCGTAAGATGGGAAATTAAATCTTTATCGTTAGAGCTAAATAATAATATATATTTTGTATATTTGTCCTCGATAATTTTTTTGCAAAATCGTTAGATTGAGTTGAAACGTGAGTAGGGTCTCTTGCATATGTTCTCGTATATTTCTGATAAAAATATATATTTATATATTGTTTTGATACAAAAATTCAGTAATATATGCGAAATATAAAGCAGTACGTTACGTTTTCTACATCGTAGTATTCTTGATACTATTTTGGGTACCCGTAAACGTTAATTATCTGTTACTAGATGGAAAAATGTAGTACTTGCGGACATTGTCATTTTAATAATACTTGTAGGAATTTTCTCATATATAGCTTCTGGTTAACGGTGATAAATGTACAAACCACCCACAATATGAGCCGGTCGCGACGCTAAACAAATGCGACATTTACTTATATACATGTAATCAAATTCATCAATCATATGTCTTAGTAACATAGTTGATGAATGTTTTATTTAAACTTACATAAATACATTTTAATTTCTGGATCTTACATTTTGGGTTTTTTATATTCGTCCAATTTCGCTATTTATTACGCTTTTTTCGTCTTTATAACTTTTAAGTTATTTAATTAGTCATAGTAGTAATTAAATAAACAAACTCAACTAACTGTATACCTGTGTAAGAACAACATTATTGTAATACATAGATTGTGGATAAGTGGTAGAAAGTTATAATAATAATAGATCAATAAAGAGTTATACGAAAAGAAGAAAATATGAATGGATACAACAATATAATAAGAAATAAAACTTAATGATAACTTAAACCTTAAAAAGTCCGCAATAAAGTATTTAACAATATCTTAATTGCGAACGGTGGTGTTTATTAGGAAGGCTATCATTCTTATCAGTAATTTCCAAAACATTAAGTGATAACCAATTAACATTCTTTACTGCGAAAACTAAAGGCAAATTCCAAAGTAATTCCTTTTTATTCCAACACTTGATTGGTCGGCGTGTAAATTAGAGACAATATAAAAATATCCCGACGTTCAGGAGTTGAGATCATGCTTTTAATCAACATGAGATAAATCACTAGTGTGCATAAGCGATGTTTTGCATTCCTTTGCATTTCAACCTTTTGTACATAATCAAAATCTGTAAATTTTTAGAAGTCTGCATAAGAAAATTAAGTATATTATTTATTTATATTCTTATTTAAAATAATAAATGTTCTTTAAACATGTTCCTAATATACTTGGCATAGTTACAAGTGATAGTGGTGAAGTTTTTAATATTCTAAAATCAGGCCTCTTAGTAGTAAAATATGTACTGGGAATGGGAAGTCCATTATTGGGGCACATTCCTGGAGTCAAATTATTTATTTTATGCAGGCGTGAGTTACCGTCAGAACACGCCCCTTCGTTACTATGTTAATCGGACCCTTTAAACAATACCTGTTCTATCGCCTTACTGTCATACCGACAGGTTCCCAATCGCTTTACTCTTTACAGGTTCAAAACTGTGCTTATTTCATTTTATAATTACTATAAGTTTCGGATGTTCAAATGACTTTCGGTGCGAAACTTAATGTAAACAGTGTTGTTTAAAAATAACATTTGGAATACCTGAGTTAAAATTTTGAAGTGGACAATGTAATTGGTTATTAAAAAACGCATATATCACAACGAAGGAGTACCGCGTGGGAGACACAGGACGTGATTTGTATGGAATCATGGTGAGGATACGCCCCTTCATTAACATGCTAATACTGATTCTAGGGATGCGTTTGCGCCCTTGAATTGGATTAATATTAAATTAAGATTACATTATATATCTTTTTACAATAATAATACATCAAAACACACATTCACAACATCTCTTTTTCAGACTAAGCTTATACACATAATATAATTATTATGATTGTACCTATGGATATTATTTTTTGAGTGTATTAATACGCTTACAGTTGATGATATTATTAGTTAGATGTTAAACAATTTAATGCCACGTTAGAAACGGCGCCACATTTAAATAAAAAGCACCAAAGAAAACATAAACATGAAGCTATAGTTGATTTTTATTGGACGTTAATATAATAAGTATAACATTTATAAGCGTATCGTAATTATTTATACTATTTCCAATTGGCTGTGGTGTTATTGGGCGCGTATAGGGTTACCAGATGTAAACCAAAAAGTACCAGATTTTGAATAAGTAAACAATAAGCAAAACATTATACATCTTAAAATTAATAATAAAGTGAAATAGGAACGTCTTTTATAATTAGATTTTGATTCAATTTTTAAAATAGAAAAATTTCTATTACAAATATTCTTGTTATTTTAAAATATAAAGAGTGCGTATTATATTCTTCGTAGCCCTTCTTATGATATCTGGTACAAGTGATATAGTCTAGACCTAAAGGTCCTGAAAAGCGAGCACAGGTCCAGGCGTCTGGTTACCCTAATTTTGAAGTGTAAGGCACATAAAGGTGTAGGGTCTGCGTGTGGCCAGCGGGCGGCGCCGCTTTCGACGACAATGTGTGTTGTAATGTATGCGCATCGGGGAGGTCCTCGTGGGAAGACACCTTTCTCTTTTACACGATAATGTCGAATTGGGCAACAGGTGCTATGTAAAGCTCTGTAATATTCAATCCTAAAGCTCAAGCTATTTTCTAACAGCAGCTTATGTATATTTTACGTGACTATAAAACTAATCAAGGCTATTTTTGCTTAGATATAATAAATCAGTTAAGAAATCTTCAACTCCTGCAGTTGATGTATTCAGCGTATATAGCGATATCACATATCAAACTACAGTAACATAATCTAATTAATACTTCTACGTAATAGGCTAGACTTGTTGTTAAATTATCTCGTCCTTAACGATTTTATTCTTATACATACTGGAAATAGCTTATATTTTAAGCAGCATCTGTGTTTATAGCTACAAACAAATGTTGATGAGCACATATCTATGTATTATTTTATAAGGATACCTAACCTTTAGCAGTTCACTTTAATAATATAATAATATATTTTATATTACATAAATGCATCCAATTTTTAATAAGGTTTAGAATTATGAAAATTCTCAGTTTTATTAAGAATTAAAAGAACTATCATGTTCCTTATAAGACGTCGCTAGGGGTGCTACAATGACATTTTAATGGAAACTTCTGTTTTTGCTCCCCTTGATATAAAATAAAATCCAAATGTAAACCAATATTAGTAGTCGTAGTGTTGCTAGTTAGGTGTTTAATATAAATTAAGCGGTGACTGTGATTTTTGTATACACTTTAAATATTGTCTACGACATCTATGCGCTACGCATAAGAATCGTAGCGTGCGTAGCAATATAACAGCTTTTTTTAGTTAAGAAATAATTCAGATTATTCACATATAATACGTATGTCGGTTCCTTACATGCGGCCAAATGGAAGCAATTACTATACCTACCAAATACTTTGTAATTTGGTAATACCCTTAGGGTGAATGCTGAAATTGCGAGGTTTTAAGGGAATACGTTCGCTGTCTAGTGTGTGGTTAAAGTTATAAGATAATGAAAATATCCAAAATTTTACGATTATCATACTTTCGTACATCTAGTCTAGAACTAGTGCTTGATGTAATCATGATGAGATATAGAATTGTATTGATTATGCTCTATGGAATTGTCATAACGAGATAACAATTTTATTTCGAACATTAAAAGCATTACCGCGTTTAATGTATGGTGCGGTCAGTGAGCATATTCATTTAAAAGTTAATAAAGGCAACCCATTTGTAATAACTATATTAGCGAATTATTAGAAATTTTACTGGAAAAGCTTATGAAAAGCCATTTATGTTGCTTAAAAATTCCCAACATAAAATCCAAGTGCCTATAGTCACTCACATAATTTGGTGTATTTATGTATGATAAAATTTAAATTAAAGTAAATTTCTTAAAAACTTTTACTTGGGCCAAACATTGAAGCGCATATCGCGTGCGCGTGGCGTGGCTGCACACCGCAAACCTCACCGTCTTGAAACGCAGTCTTCAATTATCAATCGTAAATTCCAATACCACTGCCATTGAGCGGTGAGCCAGCACTCTCTTCACCACTACAGTTAACTTATTGTCTTATTTAACTTACTCAACCTTAAACGATATGAAATTTTTCAACGAAAAATTGTTCTATATTTCGGTATATTAAAGGCAAAGGGGATAATTACGGTAACCCATAACTTATTTGGGTGCATAAACGGCCCGTCCAAAACTAATTTATATTGGAATGTGATATACGCGGAGAGCCTCGGGGCTCGTGCCCAACTGAGTGGTTTTAATCACCTTAACCCTTAACTGTTCTCAAACACTACTGAGGAGCCGCGCCCGCTGAGTGGCGCCACGCCTGCTCGCTACCGCTAACTATTTTACTGATTATTATCTTAACTAACCCACCAAAATTCCGACGGAAATTCTGAAATTATAAGGACGGAGGTACTTAAGAGTTATACTGAATGAGTAGAGCATACTTACTATTTAGGAATAAGTATTTGTATAATGGGGACCATGCTTTGATTTGCATATTCAAATTAATTTTTGAAAGCTGTATTATTCTATAAATGTTTGCGAATTAAGACATAGTCAAGCAACGAAATTTAATCAGAGCGTACCTAAAACGTATTTCCAGATTCCTTCCCGCTCTAGTTCCAAGTATTCTGTCTATGTAATGATAAAGCAATTTTTTGCCAAGTTAGCGATCGTAATACAGTTTCGTGAATCGATTCGTTCGATACCCGTCTCCATGGCACAGTTCAGTTAGTGGCTAATCGTAGTCACGGTCGAAGAGTTAGCAGAGCCCTGTATTCTCACGGCCGCACAGCAGACCGGCGCCCGAGCCGGTCAGTTGTACCCGCTTGGCAACAAGATTAAAACTTTCAACGGGTATTAAAACTTTAATATTTTGGGATATCAAATAACGCATCACCTAATTTTAGAACATTCTGAGCAACTAATGAACGAGATATAATCAACCTTTTTCGCTATTGAATATTTTTAAAACTACTAATTATTTATTGGATCGCAATAGGTAAACATACTTACGTAAATATTATATAGGTGAATGTATTTGCAAATTAATAGGTCCTCTTGTTTCTAAGATATAAAAGTCCAATATTTCTATTTCGACGTACTCTGTTCAAAGTCGAGTTGCTTATATTAACTCTCATATTAGTTTAAGAGATTGAAAACCAATATACAGGTAATCTAGGCCTAAATTTGCCTTTGTGTGGACAAGTTCTTTAACTATACAATTGATATTAAGTATAAATATAAAATACAAAATTTTAAAATCATTATTATAACATGTCTTCGTAATCAATCTAGATTATTCTCTTAGCAACCGCATAGTCCACAAAGAGATGAGCCGTTAGTGTGGGGGCGATCCCAGACAAGCCATATTCGCTATATTGACCTGACAAAACGACGTCCGACTTTTTGATAGTCGTCGCATTAGGAAATGACAGAACCATTTGTATAATTACATTCTAACGCTTATATGGTTAGTGTAGGTGGTATATTTATGAATATTAAAGATACGTATATCAGATAATAAATGTACTCGTGATCATCCATCTATTTAATATTAGTTTTAACAAAACATAGTCTACCTACGTAGTTGCCTTCTGTCAAATATCAAACGAGATTGAGTAGAAATAGCTAGATATAAGCAACGGCTTAGGCTTGGAGAACTCTCCATTATAGTTTGTCTTAACTCGACTAAAACCATGAAACTATATAAATACTTTCATATCTTCTTTAATTGAATTTCCTTG
>JAOSYY010000010.1:4361034-4394190 GCA_025727935.1 Hebomoia glaucippe
AAAATGATCCAAAAATATATATCGTTACAAAACTTGACGAATCACTATTCAGGCGCCGTCCGTCAAGAACACCTTGCCGGCAAATTGGCAGTAGCACATGTCTTAGAAAAAATACATTAACACCCGGCTAATGCTCCAGATTGATTCACCCTTAGTTTGCTCTGATCCTTCACTAAAAGCTTTGTTTATGGCAGTCTGTTGCTGCGACTACTAAAGTTATGTATGACAAAATTTAGTTTACTGATTCCGATATAACACAGGGTCGCGAAATTAATAGTAGAAAATATACCATATTACATTATTTATTATTTAAAAAGAAAAGAATCCTATTAAACAGAATACTTATGTAATTATTATAAGAAATAAGCTTTTTATTCAAGTACTTTGGGTTATTTTTGTCGTATAGGCTGATAGATATTCGATGATAAAAATATAATTATTACAAAATCATAGAGGCCGTTGTTATATTGCACTTATTTAATACTACTCATAGACACCTTGCCGTCCTTGCCTATAGCCAGATGTTATCGACACCGAACACAACGTGTATTATGATTTGGTTGGTTACTACACAATTACAATAACATTCTGTTCTACAATGGTATGTCAAATGTAGGTCAAAGAAATTGATGAATATGGTGAGAATGGGTTGCTTTGTCGTTGGGACTAAAATGGTAATAATAATAATTTAAGGTAAATTCAAAGTCACACGTTTCAAAATGAGTACCTTTCATAACATCCCATTGTAAAGGTGAAGTAATGATAAATTAGAGAAATTGAAGATGAAATTTTATAACAAAAAATGTCGCTTTTAAATTAATAAAAATTAACGTATTCAGTGCATATGTGAAATTATTTATTTAGTTCTTTACTGCAATGCAAACGCAATCTATTAATATATATACTTACATAAACATACACAAATATGTTCATAACACACTAACCTGAACTTTAAACTTATATTTCAGAATATTCTTCAATAATGTTGCCAGAGCTTTATTTAGTTACGAGCTGACACAAAACCCGATAAACATCATAAATAGATCAACAGATACCTCTATCGTATTACATAATTTGCTTTTCTCGGTTACGATGTAAAGTAGATAAACGAGATAAGCACCAGTTTCGCTAGGAACATCGTACAATAGGATTACGAGGCAAATACAATAGATCATAGCAATAAGGCGCTAAGTGTGTTATTTTAAACCTGGAACTATCGTGTAATAAGATTACGAGCTTCTGTTCGAGCCGAGCTTTTATTAAGATTATCTACGTAATTGGAGACGTTTTGGTGTTAACATTAATAGATAAAATCAAACATATAATTTATTTATTGATTCCTGTTTAGTCTAAATAAAAATTCTAAATACTTTACTATCGTTCCGTTTTCTAGATCAAAATGTGCATTTTCATTTGTGCAATGTTGAAAATCAAAATAAGATATCTAAGTAACAATAAACGTGAAGAAATATTTTCATGGAGAGAATACAGCTGTAGTCTGTATTGAGTAACGATTACTGAAGCGTTTCAAAGGAACTTCTTTACACGTTAGCGTTTACTCTTTCACGAAATGCAACAGGTGTTTTTAGACTTCAAAGATTTGATAAACATATTGCTCAGTTCATGCGATTTAAAAAATAACTCATATTGTCATTTTAAAAATGTAAAATAATAAACATTCCTTACAAACATTTTAAATTTCAAAATTATATTCATATGAAATTAATGAAAAACTATACCTTACTACAATAAAGCTAAAAGTAATGTTAATGTGATAATAAAAATGGATATGTTAAAACGATCTATTTAATTTTTATTTATACGCCAACATCATACTTAACATATGTAAATAGTTAGAAGTATGAATTAAATAAGGAAGCATTTAAAAATCAAAAATTCAATATTAAAAATGTATGAACCTACTGATAATATACAATTCACATAAGACGGAAGTGCAATTATAAAAAAAATTTGGGCACGTAGCTTTTTGTGGTTCACATTAAACATGGAGGGTTTCAACAACAGATGCATGAAAGCTGCTGAAATTATTTACGCGCAATTGAACTATAATTATTTTCATTGGGGTCCGAGTGCCTCATGCAATCAAACGAGAAGCTGAATTTTCAGTCAAGTGTTATTTAGAGCAAAGCTTTTTAATCTAATATATAAAAGTGTCGTGTCACAGTGTTTGTAATTAAGCTACTATGAAATGGCTCAACAGATTTTCATCAAATTTTGTGTGCATATCGGTTAGGTCTGCGAATCGGACAACATCTATTTTTATCCTCCTAAATGTCCACCCCTAAAATTATTTTTTACTATTAAGATAAATCTTTTTGTTTTTATTTTTTTATGATATAGCATAAAACATAAAACATAAAAACACACAAGCCCAATTTTTCGCGACTCTACCATCAACCCTTATTATTGCTAGGTTAGCTTGTGATATATAATTTTATGAATATATTCGAAAATAGTGGACTATTTATATTGTAGTAACATTGGAATAGCTTGCCTAATTCTAAAAATATATTAAATTTTGGCGATCTGGGCATAAAAGAATGGTAAAAGTCTATATTCACTTAAGATCACGTTTCCGGCCCACGTTGGTTTGACAAATCGTGTGGGTTTATTAAATTTCCTACTGTAGACGACGTTGTATTAATGAGGATGTACAAGCTACTGGATTCTAACTACTTGTACTCTCGCTTCTAGCATGTGCACCGGACATGTTACATTTGTCAACTATGTGAAATAAAAAACAAAACCTTGCTATTTACTTTTACTTACTATTTATTTGGCACTACTTAAAATGTTACTTTAAGTAGTACCAATGTATTTTTATTAAAGTTTCAAATATAATAATTTAATTTAAAATGTTTTCCATACTATGAAACTAAATTTTGTCTTTAACGTCTCCGTAGAAGATGTACAAGATTCAGTATTCTCACCCTCTTTATTACAGTACTAAAAATATGCATTTTTTATAATATTAAGCTATTTTAATTTGTTCTAAATATAGAGATATCGTCGCACATGCAAGGAATACAATTTTTTTTTTATAATATGCTGAGTTTATGATCCTGTTCCTTAGCAACTGAATATTTTTTTAAGTATATTTCGCCACATAATCAGCGTCTATGAATAGTCTGCTTACAGTACCAAAAATAAGTGGTTGTATATGAAAGATGTTTTTCTCTCTACTCGTATTTCCTTACACTCAATTATTAATTTTCCTTGTTTTGCTGATAACGAAATACGAAAATAGGTCGTTCTGTTACCCTGACAGTTCTTTGTAAACCGTTTAGCATAGTATATATCAATCAGGACAGATCGACGTTTAAGGCGGAAATTACCTATTACATTAGATGGCACTAGCAGCTGGCGCAGCTGCCCGCCGAATTTCACCAAGATGGCGAAACCCGCCTTCCGTTTCCGGCCGATTGTGGCTTTTAAATTAAGGGTACATTTCATTGATATTGTGAATGCTCCATATGAATTTTTAACCCCAAGAATGCATTCTTTTAACTTTTGTCCTAGGTTTTAAAGACCATAAAGTTCTAGCTTTAGTTGAATAGTTCTATTGTCTGTAATCAACGGGTTTTTCGACAATAGTGGTTACGGTGTGAGCCAAGTGTCACATGACGAGGTGATAGTGTGACAATTGCTGTAGCTACCTTCGTTTACTTCCACGGTAACTGACTTCTTATTGTGTTTGTTAATATAATGTGTCGCGTTTATAACTGTATTGCAATGTACAAATATTTCTACATCGTTCTTTAATACAAAAATAAAACATATTATGTTGTAGATGTGAAGGATAGCAATAATCATTATTAATTATTTATTATTATAAGGTCAGTTGTGAATGCGTCGCAACTCAATAATACTACTCAGTCGCTTATGGCTCTAGTATTTCTATGGCTATTAGTATTACTAAACAAACTTACTTTCTTAAACTATTTTTAGTTCTGTAATTTGTTATCTCATAAGTGATCTAGCAATACATCTATGGACTAAATCGTATTTTTATAACTTACTTTTAATTATTAGCTGTTACCTTGTTGTGAGTCAGAACAACTAAAATTAAGTTACATAAATTTACTACTTTCATTATTGACTTCTAAACATAATGCAGCATCTGGAATAAGATCCTAAAAATATTTCATGACTGAAATTTGAAAGGTACTTAATTATATTTGCTTAATCCACATTTTAGGGTGGCAAAGCTGTACCGCACGTGCGTCCGCGCACCTGCCTGCCGTCCCCCACGACGATACTCATGTCAGATGAAAACACTCACCTTCTTATACAAAATTAAAAATATTATCATATAACATGCGATAGAGCAAGACGTGTGCTCTTAAATACTCAATGAAAATTATCTCTTAAATAACTTTTAAAGTGATCCTTTTAAATTGGACGATAATCACTTTGCTTAACGGTCAATGCATTTAATTTTAACAACCATTTAGACAAGCGCTTAACATCAATTAGTAGTATTGATACTTCCTGTCATGTAAAAAAAAACAAATATTTATACTTTTAAGCGACTTTTTTTACTTTTAAGTTAGTTTTTTACAGCATTTTTAACTTTTGTATGCTTCAATGATTGAACATATCTTTTGGGTATTAATAAAAAGGTATACAATTACATAGGCAAACGCTTATAGATTTTCAAAACTTAATTTTAAGGCCTATTGATGTATTATATTAGTAGTTTACATTTTATGATAGAAATGATTTTATACAAAGGAATTATTGCTGAGGTTAATGTGGTTAATGACGAGGGGAGAGGACAATGGAAGTGCGGAAGTTCGACTGTGTCCGCCGGAAGCTCACTGTAGACTGGAGTGCCGATTCATAGGAACCGCTGGAATCAAGCCTGGCATTAATTACTACGCGCCAACTACCACACAAGACCATCACCTTTATCTTATCATAACCTTTTATTTTTGTCACGTAGCAAAATATTATCACATCTACATTTGCATATAATTGTCGGTACATATTACGGACGAGGTCAACATAACATAGTAATGTTGATCCGAGATCCCCCACAATTTTAGGCAACAGGAAGTATTATAAAAGAAGCGAAATTCGAAAACGCTTTCCCACGAGCATAACAATTAAGTTATATAATTACAGTACCTTGCTTAAAGTATCGTGCTTATAAGTAAGTTTAGGGGCTTAAACGTAACAGTGTGGCTAATAGCTGTTGATTATTACACCTTTGCACCGACCGCCTACACAATGAATGCAAGGTCCCTCTGTCGTGTGCCGGCTTTGTTATGGGCACGTAGAACTTACCTTCCTTCGGGATAAAGTTGGTTTAGAACTACATTCTCACGTTCCGTATCTATTGTAAACACTAAACGGCAGGGGACGCCCGTTACGTTTCGTTTACTGCCTCTATTGTTCTACTCTACACGTTTGTGAAGTGTAAACAACAAAGTGAAAGACAGATTGTTCCTGAATGAAACAGTTTAGAAGATTACAAAAAGGAGATACAAATAATTAATGTACACATAGCGTATCCTGAAAATGTCCTATTTGTACACATATTCTTGCAAATTGCATCGTATAGAAATGACCATCGACAAATACTTTTCTAACAATCTAGACTAATTTATAAACTCATGCAATAGAGAATATTGTACATTCTTGTTTATTGTTCTGTAACGCAAGTCAGATAAAAATAAATTAATAACAGTTCAATATATTTGTTAAGTATTCCGTACGTATTCTTATCAGGCGGACGATATGATTTATTTCATTCTGACATAATAATAATATTATAATATACGTATCGACGTCATTCATGTCCGTTCCATTCTCCGCACGGCCTTCCGGCGACCGCTCATTACAATATCCGCACAGGTATCACATCGTTAGTACATACCTGCACGGAAATATAATTCCTATTCCTTTTATACTTAAATAAAGATTGCTTTAATATCATTACATATACTAATGTTGTTGTCGCGTTTTCATCCGTTTTGACATTCCCTACCGGTTTTCAATGGTTGTATGTCGATTCATTCAATAAGAATTACGGTACTTAAGTTTGGCGGAAGTTAAACGGATTGTCTAAGTATTTATAATTATTTATTATAAAAAATAAGCTAGCTGTATTTCAGATATACGACTTAAACATGAAAGCTATGAAATTATCTAAACATATAAATAAGTTTGATACTTTAATTACAATGCCTCATTAAATGAACCACGTGTTTGAAGTTAGACCTGTTAAGTGAATCTGACAGTCCGCGCGAAACAATTCGTTACGGTTTATATACGCAGCGCACGCGCGTCGGCTTTTTCATTTTGGTGCGAAGCTCTTTGTGCCTCATTCATAGTATTTTAGAGTGCATCCATTGAAGTCGTATGAAGGATATCCGTCGGAAGCCATCGGGCTGAGGCTGATTCATTTCGCGGTCAATGATACCGGTTTACATATTACACGTTTTGGAAACTGAAAGTGAGAAATAGTTGTAAATATTCGTATCGTTCAGTTCTAGAAATCGTATTCTGCATGACTTTTGTATAATGTTTTCTTACCCTATTCTCTATATTTTAATTTTGAATGGCCTATTGGTCTAACAGATAAACGTTTTCTCAAATTCATGAGTCGTGGTCGATTCTGATCTGCTCTACAATGTATATACATATTTCTTTAATTTCTGGTCTGGCAAAAAATACCGCCCAGATAAAGTACCATCATTCATAAATGGAAAGACAGTTGAACGTTATCAAAAATATATTATAACCTATAAAATTATTTTGAATAAATAGTTCTATAAAGATAAGAAGCGAACAGATTCGTGTAGTATAAATTCGAATGTAAGTTGGCCTTAGATCTATATGAAGAATCATAATTAATCGAGTTCAGCCTAGGCTGGTCTTTTATCGGTTGCACCCGAACACAAATGTGTATTTTAAATTATATCCTCGATGTACATAACAAATCAGGAGAAGAAATCATAGATTCACTGAAGTTACCCAAAAATAATATGTTAGACAACTAGAAGTGGATGACAAAATCGACATGAATGCAAGCGAAGTTGTTGGCAGAAGCTAGTTCAAAATAAAAATAATAGATTGACCGCATTTACTCGTATGTCATGCGGTACAGCCATATAGAATATTTTTTAAAGCGTTTTATTTTTTTTAAATAAAAGTAGCTTTACTTCCTGACAACACTTCAATTTATTTACACTCATTATTAACGGATTAAATTTACTTTAAAATTATGTAATAACGCACTGTCTATTTCACGACGTGAAAGTTATCAATAAATCCATTTCGTCAAGGAAACGCTCCAATCAATGGATAACAAGTAGTTTTATTTGTTAATTTCTTACTTCTATTTTCAAATATAGCTGACGAATAATTTTACTTTACTTTGAACGGGGCTCCAAAACTAAGCTTAATATAATTGAATAATTTCTCCCAGAGTAATATAACGCTAATCATATTAACGTTATCATGAAATTAGGTCATGGGTTGTTTTGTGTAATGTTTGTGAGAAGTTTTACAAAAATCTATGTGGTAAAAATTCTAAATAGTTTATTAGGAACTCTTCGTGTTCTTGCCAACCTTAGCCTATTTAATTGAATTTTGGTTTTAGACAAGAAATTATGATAGCGCGTATCAAATAACTAGTGAAAATTTACTACTGCAGTTATCTTTTTAAAGAAATTTTACTTTATTGTAAAATTAAAAGCTACAAAATAACCGAAACAAATAATTTGATAAAATGTAAATACCATCTAAATTTCAAATCTAAATCTGAATATTTAAAAATGCGTTTATTTACTTGCTCTATAATGCTATTTAATGGGATAACGAAAAATATAACACTGGTGGATAATATGTATATACATTTTTATTACTCATTGCATCAACAGTTAATTATCTTTTGTTTTCTAATTCTATTGTTAATTGGTCCATTGACCGACTTTTTGTTTCATTTTATGTACTTCCTCAGTTTCTTATGACTTTCAAGTCTAATAACTAAATGATATAAAATTTATATATATTGAACAAAATAAAAGCGGCACTTACAATACATAGTATATTGCGTATAAAAAACACATGTACTTTCATATTTTTTTAAATACTAATTAATACAAGTGTGAAGTGTTCACTCAAAAGCGTTAAATTTATTTACGTAACGTCAAATAAACTTTATATTGAAATAGAATTTAATTTTTTTAATTATTTTTATCTTGAGTTACTCCAATTATGCATCGCAGTTGACACACATTTTTTAATTGAGATACTAAAAAGAAAGCATTTAGAAAAAGTCAATATTTTTAAAGAAAGTCGATTAATTTCACACGAAATTATGGGAAACCACAGCTAGCGGTGGGAAAACAAAATCGATGGGTCACTGTTCAAATACAACCCTAAAGCGAGGGTGTGATCGGTAACCAAGACTTCTCCATTACCGATCGTGGGAATATACGCACACTAAATTATTAACAAAAATATTTACCGACTGCCTACTTAAAAGATTTGACCACAAGTTGTTTGCGCTGACAGTTTACCTCTTACAACCAATACGTAGTTTACTATTTTTCAAAGTTTATGGGAAACTATGACGGTAAACATGACATAAGTTTGAAGAGATATCGTTTGCTTTCTTTAGGTATTGAAGGGTGTTAATTGTACACATATATATTTTATTCAATCTAAAGTATTTACGTTAACAATCGTAAAAAAATCTATGAGTTGTTTAGCGACAGTCATTACGAATTAAATTATACATTTAGATATTACGAATTAAATTATAATAAGTATCGATATTTTCAGAACTTTTATAGGTATGTTAGTAGATCTGACGGATGTCGTCCTCTACAAACGTTTTAAATACAAAAATTCAAAACTTTTTAGACCAAATTATATATCTAAACTATTCTCGAATACCCTTAAACAAAAAAATTCATGAAAATATGTCCAACCGTTTAGGGGGAGTTTAATACACGGGCAGGCGAAATATATATATTAAGATATTCTCTAAACTGTATGTGTCCAGTTGTTTGTAACGTATAATGCCACTCCAAAAGAGGATCTAACCGTTAATAGAACAGAATCCTCATCAATTTATAAAGGCAAACATTTTATAAAGAAATAATTAATAATATTCACAAGATTTACTATAATTACTTACATTGTTAAATGTGGTAGCTATGCAATTAAATAGCCCGGTGGTTTTGATCTAAGCCGCGCATAAATTAATTATTCACAAGTTGAATACATCATATATAGCAATGTTCAAGTGAATCCAACCGAGATACAGAAAGCAGTTATGAATTTTATACAGGAAGTTCTTTCATAATTTATTCATTTACATAAATCAGCTTTATGTGTAAGGAGACTATGTAAATAAAACTATTCGAATATTTATTATGACAAAATTTCATTACCAGAATTAGATCTAATTATGCACTTACGGATTTAAAAACTTCTTTACGAAATTTAAGATTTTTCCAAAAGTTACCCAGAGAATAGGTAGATTATAATATTTTATTCTATGTTACACACTATCTATCTGTCCGTACAAGTCCTGACATATTTGGTCCTAAAATTCGGAGATAAGCTGGTAGATTTATTTTAAATAAATTCTGTTTCTGTTATATGTATCACATCTTTTCTTATGTTGTTAAAAAAAACTTTTTTTCATATTACAAACAGATACTATTAAATACTATAGAATATAAAAGTATAAATTAACATCATATATACTAAAAAAAATTTCAATACATAAATAAAACTTTAATTATTGACGTGTTGTAGGAACACCTTCTTCTGTTGTTATTTGTAAAATCTAGCAATGCGTATGTCATAAAAATATAGAGTTTCTTCTACTAACATGCCAATTAAAGGTGTAAAGTTGGCGCCTCTTGATGCGATAATGAATATCGTAATAACAAAACTCGAAGGCAACGTTGGTAATAAACATTATTCGCTAATATTAGTGCACAATGCACAAGCTTGCGTAATCGAGGCACGATCATGATTCTCAGACTAAAATTAGAGTCTGATCGATATCTAATATAATCTATAAATAATTTACACGCAGTAAACAATCGTTGAATAATGATGGTCTCGACGGCCAAGCCCTAAATAAAGGTCACGACTACTAATAATACTTGTTATATTTATTGTTAAGTGATAAATTATACACATGGTTGAATTATGCCATCACTCGGTGAACTTGAAAAGAGAAACAAATATTGACATGATACCTAATGCAAGAACCGTCCGTCTAGATTGTGGGTAATAGCACAGCTATAGACTTTTACTTTGATTCAATCCCACAGACTCTAAACATATATACTATATGTGCTGTGTGCTATGGTTAAGTGTTTCCAAAACCAATCATTCCAATACATGTCCAGCTCATTTCGTTATACATTAGTTAGATTTAATATTAGTGTTTCCAGATAAACCATAACCAGATTATGTGAATATTTGTTAGAAAGCACGCGACTGCGGCGTAACTATGACAACTGCGAGCAATCATTCAATCAGTCAATTGATTGAGCCAGGACGCCGCAGGATTGCCTCATTATTCAATAAACACTGGCGCCGACATCGACTACCTTGAATACATTATCTACATTATTCAATTAGAGCGTTTTCAATACACATTTGAAAGTTACCTACGAGTATATCATAACACGATTTTTTTCTTATAATTTTGTTTTTACGATATCAAAAATTGATTACTTTTAATTTTTATTCTCACATTGTTCATCTCTGTTAGTGTTTATACTAATGGATAAGAATAAAATTACTTTATTTCTTCAATAAGTTAAATTTTAACAGTATAAGTACAGCTGTCAATTTAATATTAATTTCGATGATATCGATCGTGATGCAGTTTTTTAATTTGCAATAATCAATTGCTCCATGATCAAGCATTCAAGAACAGAAAGGACATATTTTTGAGCTACGTAAAGTATTTAAAAAATATATTATTCGTTATTATGAATCGTTAGAACTTTCATATTATCAAAGAAATCAATTTTGTAGAAGGAACAAGTCTGAGTCATTTTAACACAGCGGTGATGGATGTATCCTTGTTAAAAATATTTCTTTTAAATTCGTCGAGACAACAGTTATAGAAGACTAGGTAGTTTACAGCTACGGAAATGCTTACATAAATATATTAAGACGTCTTATAACATCACCCAAGCAAGTTTTTCATGGTAATTTTTTTGTTTAGCTCATACAAATTTTCGGTAACAAAAACTTTCAATATCTAAAATAATAATTATCTCTACGAGTAAATAATCATAACTAAATAAAAATTACTAAGTAATAACATGATGGTTTTGAATATTAAAGGCCAATTGTAAGTAATTTAATAATAGATTGGTACCCATAGTATTTCCTTATTTCCTTACAGACAAACAAGATGTATCTTGAAGCGTTGGAACTTGGAAACTACAATGTAGTACAAAGCTTTATCAGTAATGAAATGGTGACGTGATTAAGATGGATGGTGCGTCATATGTTTGCTCGAACGATGAATTCAGTACGTAGACTTCATGACTTATACATGTGATATACAGGCTCAGTCATTTAGTGGACATCCGAAGCATTTCCTCATTGCAGCACGCGCCCGCAACGCGAGGTGCATGCTTTCTTTTTTAATACATTCTACTTGCAATATTAAAAAGATTTCTGCTTTTTAAATAGCTCAAGTTTAATTTCTGGAATGGCGAATTATCAATATGTGATTGTCTTGCTCTTTGTTAATTGCTTTAAATTTAGTTATGACTAGGTAGAGGGAGGATTGGTGAAGAATATTTTATGAACAAATTAAATGTTTTTTCAGTAGGTTTAGTGATATGGTCGGTGTATTATTAAAATAATAAACTTATAATTGCAGTTATGGGTAAAAATTAACGCTAAATCTAAACAAAACTTAAAGTGGGCCTCGATGAAAGAAAGAGATAAAGTGATTATCTAACGTCTAATTATTGTCAAGTAAGTAAGCCATTATATACAAAGCCCGTATTATTTGTTCGTTGCACAATTAGTGGAACCCCCACGTTGTTTGAGGATAGCTGCGCTCAACCACAGCATCAATCTGATTTAATTAATTTAGCAATATAAGTGGCTAACATTTTAGGTTCGTAGGCGAGTCATGCGATCAACTTACCGCGAGTCTTTCATTAACTTCATCCTGTCTTCAATTTCCGACTCCTACGAATGATCTAACACTGACCCATATTCCAGGAACTCAAAGATAATCGGGTCGACGGTCAATCGAGATGCATCAAAAAAGGTAACTAGATCGTCAATTGTTACTGAGATCCAAGTTCAATAGAGGAGTTTTGCAATCATTTGTTAACAAAATTAAGCCTGCAAACCAATAATCTCCTTTTTTTCAAACGATATAACCTTATTTGACGAATAAGTATCGCTAAATACAAGGGACTGAAAGTTTTTGTGACGCGTCGCATTGAATCATTTTTAGTTTTTTGCGCGCGGATTCGGAAGCCGCAGGTAGAGATCCTAGATCCGGGTGCGTCTTTGTGTTAAGCTATTGTTATGATTTGAAAATGTTTACAAATTGCAATTTTGGAAGCAATAACTGTCGGAGCAAATCAGCTGCGTTATTCGGCCAATTGATGCCTAACGCGCGTACACTCGTCGACAACATTAATGTTATTTACACAGCAATTCAGATTAAGAGTGGGCTGTTAATAACGCTACGTGAAGCAATCGTGTATGGGTTTACCTACAAATTTGAGTTACAGCTTTTGTAGTTAAATTATATAAAAAATATACCTTATAGAAGTAACAAGTAGTAAGTTTAAAGTTATTTCAATATCAGATAGGAATACTTTAGGTATCAAACTTTTCATGGATGTAAAGTGGCATAATATTCCATTACAAATTATTTACTTTACTCATACGCGTATACTCTAATATTAATAAACTACCAAAATTCATTTGCTATGCATTTTTTCTATTCTTGATTCATCATAGCAAACAACAGTTTATAATCGTTGATAATATAGTATAGTATAAGCTTATAACAAATCGGTGAAAAGATAGCTCATCTACCTCTGCGAATTGGTGTTTTGGAGCGTAAGGGAAACAAAGAGCGACATTGTTGCATTTATAATATCAATATGAATTTCCAAGTGCATTGGCCACTGAGCTTGTTGACGATATTCACAGCTTGTATAGAGCCTCCGTCAAAGAGAGCGTGCGAGCGTATCGGTGCAGTGACCACGAGGAACGACGCTCGCGGTCCGCGGTGGCATGTGGTGGAACTAACAATACCGATTATCATTTACCGTATTTTGCCGTAAACTGTTCACAAGCACGCAGCACGCACTACGCAATCATTTTATGCAGATTTCGTTATAACTGTCCGGTCACAGTTATAGAGCATAACGCAGTATAAACAAGGAATACGAAACTGCATTCCTTCACCTCATGCCAACGAATCTAATAAATTATTTATTCATTAAAATGTTTTTTTCCTGTTAAACACTAAATACGGTATAAATAACATAATAATACTTAATTAAAATAATTGTAGTCATCAGCCTTTTTGGTTGTAATTTTTGATCCATATTTTTTAGTGTTCATCTTTTAAAGTATTATATTAAAATTAAATGAACTTCTTTCAAAATATTATTTCTTTTATGACGTGTAGTGATCATGTTGGAAAAATTATCTGTATATTCTCACTGCATACACAATCTCGTATGATACAATAAACCTGGTCACTGAAGCGATTTTTCATTAAGATAATAATTATTTCATCAAGTTTATTCACCGAGTTATTAACCTTAGCGATAACTGTACGCCGACCTCTTATTTTATAGCAATTTTTACTGTTTGAAATACTTTTGTAAACGTAATTACATTTGATTAAATCAAATTTAAGACGTACCAGCTTAAATTATTTGTGTCTAGAATATCCTTATGTGTGAAGATAGCGTGGGAATCTAACTGTTTATTAATTATTCTATGATAATAAAATAAACTTTAAAAGAAGAAAAATAAAAGTAATTATAATTATAAAGTATATCATTAATTCGCATTTTTACAGAGGTAATTTCCAACTTGTAATAAATCGTATTCCGCACTACTGTAAAGTATCTTTCCAGTATTTTCTAAGAAGTTAAGTAAGAAGTATATAAACGGGTTTAAAACTATACTATCTTGGCAGCAGGAAACCAAACACAAACTTAAACAGCATTTCATTATAATCAGTTTAGCAGTGTAGTAGTTTGTTGTGCACAAACATGTAAGTTAAGTCAAGTGTTAAGATCTAAGACTATGATGTTTTTTTCTAATAGTATTTCATTATTTCTAATAAGCACATAAAATAAATCAGATTTACAAAAAGATGATGAAATTAATGAGACAACGTATTAATTTAAATGCTAATAAGCTTAATTGTTTGGTAATATATTATCGTTACGGCTTGTGTGAAAAAGTGGAAAAAACTACGCGCTAACACATTGCAAAAAATATAACGAGCTGGTCATAATTCATCGTTATAGGCGGTGGGTGCGCTCGCGGCGGCTCACTGGTAATATTTACTTTGTCTCTTGCGGCACGTTCCTTCATACGTTATCAAAAATAACAAATTATGAAATGGATGAAAAACTCCAGTTAACTTGTCGGCGATCCCTAAACATGATGTTTGATTGTACCTTAATGACAAAGCGCGGACTGGAACCACCTTTTGTGTAAAGCCGACTGACATTACAGCAGCGACTGGACGAATTAGTGTTTATTTACATCGAATATAAAGTTGAATTTGAAACTGAGCGGTCACCATCGGGTTCTACTAAGGAGGTCCTGGTAATTGAGCAATCATCTACTCTAGCTCTTTGTGGTGAGCAATGCATCGAAAATAAATGAATTTTATTATTTGTTTTCTTTGTTTCGAATTTAGTGTAGAAAACAGTTTAGAAGCTCTTTTCTTGTCTGATAATTGCTTTGAGTAGAACTCATTGTTTTAAATTAATAGACTCCTGTTTATTTACATAACATAACACTTTTTAACTTTGAGTATAATTTTAAAACATTATCAAAGTGATGCTAACTATTTCTTTCACTGTATTATGCACTATGCATGGTATATTATTGTGTTTAGCAACGCAAGTACTATTCAAATCCTGAGGAAGCCAAGTTATTAAAAAATACTTGCCTTTCGAGTAAATAAATTATATTAATCGGTAAATCAAATATAGAAATGACTACCCTGTGCCCCATTATAAGGTATTTCATACTGTAAAATTAAAGTATATACATCATTTTATTACTTTGATAAATAGGTATTATCCTTCCTATCTTAATTGTAAATCTAACTACTATTAATGAATTTTTTGTTAGCTTCAATTTCACGCATAAATTTCTGAATTGAATGTGTACAATGCTGGTACTAAGATAAGAGGGACCATGGAAATGGTTACAGGTTACTTTGTTTGTAAAATTTAATAATGTTATATTTAAGTTGACATTTTCATGATTTCTTGAGACTTATGTTGTATTGAAAACAGAGCAGTATTTTATAGTGTAACAAGAGTAATCGCCATTCAAATAGCATGGCATAGTGTTAAATGTAACATTTAAGAACCGGATCTCCAGTTCACTGGGCTCGGGCACCTGTTATTTCTCGCCCGTACATGAATCACACTGACCTACTCAATACTCATAGATCACCTAAATTAATTTAACTCCAGTGTTATTTACATGTTTTGAGTATTATGCGGGCTAAGTGCTCCTACACCACGCCAGCAGCACCCGTCTTCTTGGCTCTTCTTTAGATAGTAATCTAGCTGGTAATATATAATGCTACTATGTTTTTGCTGATAAACACAATAGTTATCTAATTATTGTGTGTGAAATGTTCCAATCAATTTAGATTTTTTAAAGTAACTTAATATAGATTTAAAGGCAAAAGGCAAAAAAATAATAAGTTTTTTTAATTTAAAAAATAAAAACTAATCCTGTTTTTGTTTAATATTGTAATGACTAAAATTTTGTCATATTCTTCCACTTAACTTAAGAAATATTAGCTTATGAACCAACAACTGGTTGGTTAATAATGAAGTATTGAAGTGTTCCAATGAAGATTGTTTCTGTAAATATATTGCTTCACTATGAGCTAAAATAAAAAAAAATAACAGTGCTTGGGTAACAATAAATTATATATATTAGATTATTGATATTAATATTTGTATGCCGAGACAAATACATTCATTTCACGGCAGGTCGTAGACCGGCCTTGCAAAATGTCGCGGGAATTTATTTTCGGACATGATTCATAGTTTTAAGCTACCAAGCCCACAAAATAACTTTGCGAACATTGAGCGCACCTATGTCATAGGGATTTTTAATGAATCCTTTCAACTATAATTAGACATTAGCTGCAGTGCCAATCAAAACATCAAAGTATTCAGAACGCGTGACAAATTTATCCAATCCACAGGATTAACGCCAGGAAATCTGACAACAGGATATGTCGGTTTGAAGTAGTTTAAATTGGTGAATGAAAATTCCTCAACGTCTCTATTTACAAGATCGAGAACTATTCATTGTGTCATAACCACTACTGTTTTTCTGAGATAGGGTCGTTCTAAACCTCTAACGAAGAGAGTAATTGATGGTGAACAGATAGAATTAAAGTGTTGTTTTGTAAAGTGACTGGGTAGGAGTTTGTAACAAAGGAGTACGTCTAAACAGGTCATTAATACGGAGACGGCTCGCGAGACTTCGGGACTTCCGCTGCATTCCGGGAATGGCTATACCGGGACAAGACAGGAATAGCAGTACTAATACCCGTATGATTTAAATGGCGGTCAAGCCCTACACCTACAATAGTAACCCATAAATCCTCATTTAAATTATAATACGTTTAATTCAATATTTTGATAGTAATGCATCCTATAGTACAGAAAGTAGGTTTCTAATATATCCTATAAATATTTTAGATCCATGATAATTAGAAAAATAGGATAACCTTCTTAAATATCAGAGAAAAAAAATCAAACTGATTATTAATTTATTGTAATATTCACCAAGAGATTTTTAGTGATAAAATAAAAAAATACTATCGAAAATATAATATGTTGAAGATAGCTTCCGAGCGTATATCAAAATTATGTATTTTAGTTTTAACGGGTAAAATTTAAAAGACACTGAAAGTCATATAACATAACTTGTATTATTCCTTATATTATCTTCTCAATCAAAGGGCGAAACGCCTTCTTCTATGTGCATAGAGAGTGTATTATATATATCAACATTATTTCAAAATAGATGTAAAATAATATCTATTGAGATATTGTGTAAGTTTTTTCATTTAAACATTTTAATTCTAATCGATATGGGAAGCTATTGTGTATACATACAACACTACTCTCCTTTACATACAAGTGTCACTCTCGGTAAGCTTTCGTGTGGAATCTTTTGTGACAAAGAACTTTTTAATGTTTACGGTTTCCGATGTCCTTGTACGTAAGTAAATTCCAACGGGCATTCACTTTCGTACGTGCTAACTAGTTACCTATGTACTATAATCACAATATTAGTTACCGGAAAACCCTTTAACATTGTCGTACTTTTTACTACAGAAGATACGACAGAGAATAAGAAATTACGAATTGATTTATGTATTTTTTTAAGCTTCTGTCTGTTTGTCGCATTGCTTTGGTTTTTACTATCATTAAAGAGATTTTTTTGATACGATTAATTAAAATTTAATGAAAATGGAAGAGAATGCAATGTGCTCTTTAAAAAATAAATGAATTCGTATGATTTTATGTTGTTTTGTTTTGATCGCACGATTATTTATACGACGTTGCGAGTTCCTACACAATATAGTATAAAAATCCATGCTGATAATATAAACAGGTCCATGTAATACTATTGAACATTCTTCACACGGCTGCCACGGTGGTGTTCACGACTTGTCTAATCAATTTTTTGGTAATCAACGTGACTAAATTCATTGTTGCATTAGATGTCTCAATGTTGATATTTTTTACTAACGTAATATCGAGAGTTACCGATCGCAGCGGTACGCTCTCGTACACCTGTCAAGAAAACGTTACTCGATGGTAAATCACAAACTTTGATCGATGACGAATCGATTTTGAAATTTAGATGACTTTATTGGAATTGTGTTGAAATACTCAATCCGATTCATGCGACTGAAACAGAAATATCTCTACAAAGAAAAACTCGCTTAATTCGAATCCTGGTGTTTGATATTTAATTTTAGAACGACATCAAATAAATAAAATTGAACCGATTTTGAATGAAAAAGCATAAGATGACTAAATATCCACCATGGTCTAGAGTTGGACCCTTATTTATTGGCATTCACAGTGATATATCACTGCAGGCCACCCGGGACCGCTCGACGCGCTCCGATCGCTCTTTATTGAGTTGTAGTGAACGCCACGTTTATGTATGGGTGACACATAAACTTACCTAACACATTAATTAGCGTAACTACCATTCTGAGCCACTTTAAAATCGAATTTATTTCTTAAGACTTACAGTCAGCGTTTGATTGGATGGATTGTTGTACAGGTATGTTTGTGTAATTTTTCACGTAAGTGGTAGATGAGAGCAGCGGGGGAGCACCGACAAAGCCCCCAGGGGTGCAGCCACCGCTTCTCGGCTACACTACTGTGATATTAGTAATAACGTCACAATCTCTTGAATATCTGATAAGTATGGACACTTAGAAGAATGAATTATGGTCTGTGATTACTGACACCTACAGTATATTTTTATTATAAACGTAGGTTCGTAAATCTGTTTACATTTATCGAAAGCGTGAATTATAAGCTCTATCAATTATTTTATTGTGGGGTTTTTTGATGATTGATTCTTGTGTTATATTTAAGTTATATATGTATCGGCATTTTGAATGAACATAATATTTTAAGATTAAGGGTCTTCAATAGTTTAAAATAAATATGTAATTTGAAAGTCCAAACAGAAATTTATGATCTTAAAATTTGCTTGCTGAAGAAAATTAAATTCATAATTTATTTAAGTGTTACTATTTTTTTTTTGCTTGAAGTTCAAATTAGCGAAGCGTAGCAAGTGACTGTTCGTATTAAACTAACTCTATTACGTAAAGATAGCTAACATAAAATCATTTTCAGTATGTATTAATACATAAAAATATTCTTCTTTCTATAGTAATGTGATTTGGCCGCAACTGTCCCCTTAGCAGGAAGAAGTTGGGAGGTTTTTTTGTTAAAAATATTGTGGAATAGGATTACTGTACATTTTTGTATAGCCAAGGGGTCATTATGTTGTGATATACTCTAGAGGCACATGCTCCGAAAAGCAGGGCGCGTAGGTTCACATTTTGGCGGCGCCCGCCCACCGATGGCCTATTGTCTGCCCACATTGAGACGTGCTGGTATGATGTCACTTATTAAATGAAATTAACTATGATAACGACATTTGTCTTTTCTATTTTAACTTAATCACGCATATTCCTATAACAATATTTGTTTTTCATTAAACAATAATAACGAAAATAATTTTAAGTTATTGCCAACATCAAATAATTCGTCGCGTGAAATATTTTTATAAATTTTAATTATATCTCGATTTTTTTAAAGAAATAAAATGCACAAAAATCTGCCTTTAGGTGCAGAAATGCTATGTAGGTACATACAAATACTGCAGGCAGGCTAGTCAAATTTATGGCACTCCTCAAAATCCCGTCAAAATTGGGTAACACACTGTAATAAATTATTCAATGTCCTATCCTTACCAATCGATAAAAAATGGCAAAATCAGTCAGAAATGAAATGTCTATGTTTTTTAAATAAGAATTTAATAAATTCAATTCCAAAAAACAGTTCGATTAGTTTGAAATTTTATAAAAATTACTATAATTACGATAACATCTGTTGTAATTCTACGAGTATATATTAAAGTCAAAGTGTAACAAGAATGCGAAAACAGGAAATGTGTGTGTAGAAAACCACCCTGCTTTGCCTTAATACAATATTTTAACTTTTCTCAAAGGTGTTAGCTTTATTATTATGTCCAGTAGCTTACATTATATTTCAGAACTCCGAAAAATCTTTTACATTAATCCTCTTTATACCTTTGCAGATTTCGAACAAAGACATCTAATTCCGTTGCGGTTAATGTAAGGTAAACATCCCATTAGTGGAACACCAACAATTGAATACTATGTCCGGTCGTAGATACGGCTTATGTTATATTTGTGACATTTTCTTGGTAATGGCAGATTAGCAGAAGGAACATCTTGTGTGGCGACCGAACTATGAATGCTTAGTTCCGTTTGTGTTTACAGCTTAAGACTGGATACATTTGTACAGTACATTGCCCACGGTAGTTGAAGTAATTGCAGTCCCATATTAAATGTCCCCATTTAGTATACTTTAATGTTTATATATATGTATATATGCCTCGAATTCGTTAAATTCAAACTAACATATGAAACAAGTACTTATATCGATACTTAAATTATTTTATCTATATAATTAGACCAAGCAAAACGACAAAACGTCATAAAAAACCGAACGGTTTCAGAGATAGCTTTAATAAAAATTATGATACAAGAATTTTATCAACAATGAAGTTAAGTGGACAGTAAATTGGTATACTAATATTGATCATGGACCAATCCTTTTAAATAACAAATATTAGAAAGCAGAATTCGCAAGAACATATCCTCGGTACGATTAAGATCTAGAATATTTACATTTCAGAACAATAGCGTATATAATCTCGGATGAAGAAAGGCGCGTGGGCGTGGGAAGGCTCGAGTCGAGGTGCGCTAACTCGCTCCACAAATACATTCTTCGCACTACTACCTATTTGCTACCTGTAACTTCAAGTAAAACAAATAACATCATAATCTTGTTAACTTCGTCAAATACTTGCGATAGTCTACAGTTGCGGTTTAACCATAATGTATAAATATTCCCAAATTACGATAAAAATTTCTATGTTTATGATTAAAAAGAGATTTAGGTAAAAATGTGAAGGTCTGTTTTTTCATTAAAGTTTAATTCATCGCAAATTATACAGTAACACTGTAATGTAGATAAAATATTTAACATTTTATTTAATAAATTTATGACAGTCATTAAAGATAAGTCTGATGGTTGGGTAATAATTATTTGTAGATGATGAGCTCGTGAGAACCTGAGAAGCACGTGATGTGTGACCAATGACCACGGGCCATGGACCGAGCGGAGGTAGCAACAGAGAAATTGTGGGTGAATTCACTCCAAGCATATAAACCATTATTATGAATACTTGAAGAAAAAATTAAATAATGTAATTGTTATATAAATAAAACAATTACTCTCTCAAAGTATATATAAGTACCATAATAAGAAACACAATTTATAAAATTCTGTCTATCTGTTTGTAAACTCAATTGGACTGATCGTGACGGGACTTTTCCTGGCAAACAGCTGATTTATAGCGCGTAACAGAAGCTACTTATATTTCATCATCATCGTCATTTTCATCATAGATTCATAAGATCACCGCGGGTAAAATCGCTAAATTGAAAATCTGTAATAATTAATATGTGCTGTTAAAATAATCGTTTTATTATATAAACATATTTTCCAGTTTATTTGAATTAGAATTTTTTCAAAGTACTCACCTACTCTAAAATTGTAACGGCATTCTACATGATTTACTATTAGTTATATCTAAAAAATGTAATGGGAAAGTCCAGCCATAGATATCAATATGGAACTTGATTTTTGCAAATTTATACAACAACATTAGTGTTTATTAAAACCGCAGATAAAGGATAATTGATAGAAATAAAAAATAAAAATCTCATCGGCACTTGAACAAGTATTCTTGGAGTTAAGTTTTTGTTAATTCCAGAGCGTCTGCCCAGGGCGGTATGACGAATCCAATTAACAGTACTAACGTATGCTGTCTGAGCGGGACGTGAACTATTTATGTTTCCTCACAGTCACTGTAAATATTTAGCCCTGAACGCGTCTGGCATCGCCCTTGTCTTATCTCTTTATCGATGTAAATGTTTCACGAATCGACGGTGCTTTCTTCACAGGATACGGATTTGTAAATAATGATTAGAAAATGGCATCACGACCGGAGATTCTGAAAGCTTCCTCGTGTTGTTAAGTAAGTTTGTTTACATAGAATGTAGCTGATGGGGAGGCGTGTTATCTGGTTAATAGAAACATGAAGCCATTTAAATTGGTTTATCTACACTTCTCACTGCATGATATAAATATTTACGTTTAATACAAACGCTTAATATCTCTGCATTGGTATTTAATTAAAGTAAAGAGTTGTTATAAGCTGGAAATATAAGTTAAGAATGTTGCTGATGTGATCAAATGTTATAAAGAGTCAGACATTAATAGTTAAATTTTATCATTTTAATATTTCAAAGGCACTCGTTTGTTCTTGCTGATCTTCAACACTACCCAACTCATTTGTTTGAAATGTATACGCTTGAAAAATAAGAAAACTGTAGACCCGTTACGTAATCTTGGTATGTTGTAGAAAAAATTAATTGCATTTTTATTAATCCTAACTTGCTTGCTGAATGAATAAACTTTGACCTACAAACACATAAGCACAGGCAGTAATGTAAATTTATTATATTCTGTGCTAATTTATACAAACACATGAAGTAAATGTTTTAAAACTATTGTAATGTAGCAGTTTAATAAATAAACTTATAACGTTAATACAATTAAATTTTTCAAGTGAAAACTTAAAATTATTTTATCTTGAATTTCCTCTATGTATTACAAATATACCAACAGAACACTGCCACAATTTTGTCATAACTTTAGTGATGTCACCGTAACAAGACATCATTGTCGATCGGGCCCCGTTTTGGAAACTTTACGAGCAACACCTCCACAATAATCGCGAGTTCATTCACCACAAAGTACATAAGTGTATTCACAAATTATCTATTCGCAATCTAATGAACTTCCTTGGAGTTGTGATGGCATCATGCGGTAGTGAAACTGGCTTTCTCATACGTGAAAACACAAGAATCACTAATTAAATCATTTAATATCGGCGATTGTGTAATACCTACCTAACTGGAACAAAGGCACGCTATATTAAATTCAGAATAGGTCATTCGATAACCTTATATATTTCAAGGTTAATGTTCACAATAACTGATTTGAATTTAAGTATGATTCTAATTATACAAATGGACTATAGAATATATGTTTACATTATAGACTAACAAGGTGTTATTTACAAACTATGATATGATAGGTAAAGAAACTATTTATATTAAAATAATGTTACTCGTTATCTTGAGTGAGAGGTGCATAAATCCCGAAAAGCTCGCAATTAAAACAAGTAATAAAATGATAGATTGATGTTGATTAAGCAGTGATATTACGTAGCTGAATTTTGACCGCAATTTGCCTGTCACGAAAAAGTAAAATATAACAATTTGAACTGATTTATCGAAAAAGGGACAGGTGCGTGAGAAAGCGGTACGCGTGAAATTAGTGTAAATCTATCGCGGTGTGGTCTGACTCTGACGAAAAAAATGTTACGATTACACAAGCGATCAACCCTCGCGATTCGGCATGGTGACCTCCCCATCAGTTCGTCCCTCACAGCCTTCCGCGGTCACTAGGCGATACAAATTTTTTGTTTAATTCAAATCATCGTTCTTGATGACTACATTACAAAAGAATTTCGCATTACAAACGATTTATTTTATTATATTTTCGCCCATAAATTTTTTATCATTTGCGTTAAATGTTTTAGACTCGTATTTTATATATATTCTTTAAAAGATTTCGGCTATTAATATAGTTTTTTGACATTTCATTCGCATGATAATATAACTTAAAATAAGACATGTTTAACTTATAATAACCTCGGCGAATTCAGTCGCATATGAATTTTTTAAGCTACGAAAAGTATTTAAAATGTCCATACAGCTTCTTTAACGTAATGAAAAGTTTAAAAATATTATTTTTATAAAAGTAATGAAGCAAAAACAACCTAGCGTAACTTGGTCAAAGCTTTTAAGCGGCAACTCTAATCCATATTGATCCAATAAATTATATAAAAAAGTTTATACAAAGTGCGGTGAAATCGTTTTGTGCTCGAGATGGAATCACAGTATCAATAACTGATCGAATTGGGCGGCTCAGCGAGACACCTACGAGCGGGGCGCCAAGATCGCAACGATACGGTCTCTAGAACAGTAATCGTCAATAAAATCTCAATTTAGATGGCACCGATACCGCGTGAGTTACGGACGGACAGTCCGACAGAACACGAAAACCTACTCGACGGAGGAATGTGCCCAGGGACAGGACCTGCTAACGAATTAGGTACTTCAAATTGGGCGTTACATCAATTTTATTTTATAATTTATTTACCATTTACAAAGATAAGGCTGTTGGCCTGCGATATAAGTCCTTTAAGTTGTACATTAAACGCATTTTCGGTAAGTTTTCTTAAAAGCGTCAATTCTTTCGTCGCATTGCTTTAGCGCCCCGTAATGATGATGGTCGATGTCAGCTCACCGGCGAAGGAACGCCTCCGATGTCTATTTACGATATAGATCTTTTTTGTTTTTCCCTTCTGGCCGTCGCGTCTGGTAGATAAGAAGGACATCGCAAAGGGTATTTAAAAATAAATTTGTCGAAAGTGATAAATGATGAATATAACTTTTATTATTTCAAATTAAATTAACGACCCGAGCCGAACGTCTACCTTTTCTCACATTAGAGTTATCTTATCTGAAATGATTGCTTCCATTACCTTAGAGAACGAACACGTTGTTTTGTTAGTGAGGGAAGATAAAGAGATTAATGCGTAAAGCAATTAATTTTGATTGAGGTGAGTTTTATTAAGTAATTGTTTTTGTTCGCTATGTAGATTTGAAATGCACCGTAAAATTAAAAATGCTTTGTATTCTAAATATTGTTTTATAGATTTTATTGTTTATTTAATAGAAATTTAATAGCTTTACAAGATACTATAATTTAAGGTTCATTAAAGTTTTATAATTTAATACAATTTTCAGTGACGATTCAAAGAATATTATTACATTTTATGAATAGAAAATGTAGTGACTTAGGAAACTTAATTGACTGTACATACATCTCGCGTGAACGCCAATTGTTATTCCTTTATTTGGATAAAGGACTTCAAAAAATAGCGTACTGTTAGATAAATTTCATTCATTATATATAGAAAACCATGAAATAATTATAATCAACGTTTTGTTGCTAACATTACAATGTAATAAAGACATTTGCATTTGATAATATAATTTGCGTTTGTCTGACCAGTGCTTCCCAATGACTTTACATATTTTATCTTTCAGAAACCTTCGATCAACGTTTAGTTACACAATCGACCAACATGAAATAAAATAAATAATGGCGATGTACATAATATTATGATTATTTAAAGTGTGCACCGTGAGGCTTGTTCCCACAGCGAGCTTTAATACATTTTCCGTGTACCAGTTAGCGCCCCATAAATTGATTAAGGGTCTGCGGCGTCTCTCAAAAGTTTTTTGTGCTACGAGACAGGCAATAGCATAAGATTGCCCTCTTTTCCTCATATATTACCCTATGTCCAGCATCATATGTTATATAACAAATACCTATTTACTTAATGGACAGAAGATTTTTTATAAAAATAAATAATATAATTTTTAAATTATATATACTCGTATACCTGTATGATATAATATTGCAGAGATACAAGTGTGAGAACTGCTTTTGAAATATTCGAATGTAAATAGAAAAACATGTTTGTAAAGCTTCCATCTCGCAAAACGTTGGTTAATAAGTATTACATAACATACATTTAGCTGAAAATAAATGGCAAGTTGCAACATGAACTCTGTTAACTTCCTAACAGGAAATTACTTTCATGTCATACATACAATTTCCCTAAAAGCTTCGGTGCCAGTCATCCGTTTGTCATTAATTAAGAAATAAATACAATCATTGATATTTAAAATTAGATCATTATCTTAATTGGCATAATTGTTGTAGACAAATAATTTTGATATACGATGTTGATTAGTCATAATTCGATATTTTCTTCATTTATTTTGTATACTAGAAATCTCAATACCAAAAATTAAATTAAGTATATTGGTTGATTAAAAAATTTACCAAAAGTTTTTTATGACTAGTCATTAGTTATTAAGTACCTATTATATTATAGTAACAATTATTGTTACATTTTTGTTACTAAATAAAAATAAGTCTTTATAGAAATGATTTCAGTTAGTGATTTGATACAGAAGTTCACTATACATGAACAAAAAAGCATGGAGGTGACAATATAAATAACAATTTGGCCCACCCCGTTCGAATGTGGTTCGCCCGGATTAGCATAAGAATGCCGCATCATGGACGCCCACGACCCAACACTGTCCCTCGTTGTCTCTTTATACATCGAATTTAATTTTGATTTACGTTTATCTACACAATTGTACGCGAAAACATTTTTGAAGCCAGTCACATCGGGTCCGACCTATTAGGTATCAAAGCAAAAAAAAATGTAATAGTTTAAAACTTCAACCAAAGAATTATAATTAAAAAGCAGGATAAATAGATACGATACTATATACTTATTAAATGTAAAAAAAAAACAAATACTCAAAAATGCAGCAAACGCTACCTTGTATTAATGTTTTTAGATATAGTATTAGCAAAAAATGGACCCTTTTAAGCAATAACTTAATTTAAAAATAAGGTACCTAATAATTCATGCCATTGCACTGGGTTGACGTAATTAAGTGCTTCTTAAGATTCCTTATGCAAATTTTTGCTTTGATCTGTTTTTTTACTATATAATTAATTAAAGGATAACTTTCGGTTTGACATTAGTGTAATGTAAAGTTCAGATTTTAATAGTATTTAAAACAATATTCTAATATAATAAGCGAGATATATTTAAGTTTTATATTTTTCTTATTTATTACATAAATATCCCCACCAAAACTCAAAACCTAAGTGATTTGATTAATGGCAATAAAATATAAACATACATCATCACAATTTAAATTACCGTACAAAAATCTTATGAACTATGAAAGATAAATGAATTTCAATACATATGTATTTCTTATCACATTTATAATAATAATAAATAATGAATAACGAATCACTGCATCCTGAAATATGATATCATGTATCAAAATTCTTAACGACAAGAAAGAAAACAACAATAAACGACTGTGCTCAGCCTTAATACGTATTTAAGATAATATATTTAACCATATAAAAATAAATGTCCACCTAATAAATCGAATTGGACTTTATCGAGTTTCGAGGCGACAGACAGAAACGATAAGAATGTGGGTCCTTTCAAGTTTATTTAGAAAACTTTTTCATTTAGTGAGTGTCCCGAGGATTCTTACGTCTTGTAACAAACACTGTTTTTCTTTAACTGCTTATTTGGGACTTGAGTCGATTTGGGTTCGCGTTCGTCGAACGTAATCGGCGTTGCATCTTAATTTAGTTGTCTTGTACAATGGAGACGGGGAGCGCCATGGTGATATTATAGGTCACCTATGTGTAACTGACACCGGGGCTAAACGATACCGCCTCCAATTAAGTCGTGACTAATTACCATTGATATTTTAACACTCAAATATATCTTTTATTAGATCCTAAAATATAATGTGGCTTATATTTAATATTTAATAGTGAAGATTACTCAGGAGACTCTTATCTTGGTGTTCCTTCTCATAATTCGATTAAATGTCTCAATTACTTTAAATCGTTTTGTACATTGCCATATTTTGATTTTAATTGACGAATAGTTTTGATTTTAAAGTAAATCCTTTTATATAGGCGATAAATTAATCAACTAATATAAATTCTACTTACTCACCACATTAACAAATTCTTGAAATGTTATGGCAGGACTGTTGGAACTTCTTGCTTTATCCAAAAGAATCTAAAAGAAAAAGTTATATATATTTGTAATATCTGTTACAATAGCCACCAAGTTGCCGCTTAAACTTGTATTGCAAAGACCAAAACATATACAATAAATTTTTATATAATATATAACTTCAGGTCGCGATGTTTGTTTATTCCGATGTCCGAAAGCGCTTAAAAGATTTTAATAAAATTTTGAAACAAGTATTTGACTGACATCATCTAGAATATTATAAGATATACAAACAAAAGATTAGAGTTCCATCTTTTGTTCGCATATTTACTATAGAGTTGTCAATTCAAATATTCGATTTTTATCGAACGCAAGTCTCGTAAAATAACAGCATAAACGCAAAATCATGTCAAATGCCACATTATTTGATCAAAATTAAGGAGTATGAACTTATAAAACTAATGTTTTACTGTTTATATTTTCTAAAATGGAAGGACATTGTGATTTACCTCACGTTTGTGATGTGGCACCTGCGCTATAAAATCGGGATGCTGAAGGGTTTGCAGGAAGTCTGGCCACGGTATCTCGCCGAATCCTTCTGGATCGAACTGCATAAGAACAGTATAACAGATCATTAGTATAAAATTCACACCTACAAGATTTGATACGGTCACGTACAAAAACAAAATTGTGATTTCAAAGGAGCATCCGTAACATCATAATCACCCACTATTCCCGGAGTTTGCATTATTATGTGTATAATATTGTGATAATTTCATTCTTTTTCCAAAAAGAAGATGACAAAAAATATGAAGCGCCCCTATCTGCGCAGTGGCTATTATCTCTATGTTTTCTACGTGACGACACATCGTTTGATCTCTGGCGCTACCGACACACTTTTATCTGCTTATAAACTTTTTATTCTCTGCTTCTGTACATTTTAATCAACCCAAAAGAATTTCTGGAAATTTGTTTCTATATCGTAAAAGTCACTTTTTGAAGTATTACAACTACCTGTGTGACGTAATAAAATATGACTATTATTATCTGCGGAGCACTAAAGGTAGACTAACAGAAGTAATTGAACTTACCTTATCAAAGAGAAGGCGCCATTTCTGAAACAACCAAGAAAGGCCTACAATAAAAAGTAAATGAGTCAGTCAGTCATATGATATATGAAGAATCTTCTATATTTTATTCTATCAACAGTTTTTTTAAGTTGTATTTCTGCCTTTCCACTTGGGACTTCAATAGCATGCACCTGTCAAGGAATCATGATGGATTTAAGAAGAATGAGTCTTTATTAAATGTTGCTACAACAACGATGTCTAGTAGGATTAGGAATAACAAAAGGAAATAAAAAAGCCTAAAATATCTTAAACTTTTGTAGATGACTTTTGTTTGTGTTTTGGATACACTAGTCTGAACTGTATTGGTTTATATCTTATTTATTTTTTAATAATTCAGATGTACTCACATCGTGCATCAACTCCCGTCGTATTTCCGCTTCATCGAGTTCGCTGCCGAGGTCTGTGTGATCGGTGTCATATAAGTGTTCAACCGCTCGCGAGAGGGACCCCAAGGAGTCGCGAGCCGAGGCGAGGGAGCCCGTAACGGTCGGTAAAACTCCAGCCTCAATACCAGACTCCATAGAAGTGTTTGCAGAAAGGACAGTGGCGGCTGACGGCGCGCAAACTTCGCCGCCGCCAGTGCAGCCACTGCCCACCCACACAGACATCTTCTTAGAAACACCATCCACACCACTGAACTAATCACGCGAACAACAAACCGCAGATTACACTATACTAACATCTCTTATAAAATGAGTTTGGACAGATTATGTAGGCCAAATCTTCGAAAAAGATAGAAGAATTAAAAAATAAAGTAAAACAATGTAAGAAGCAAATATCTAAGGCACGTGATTGAAAGTCTACTCAGCACCTGAAATTTAAAGAAATATTGTAAATTTTCTGAAAGGGTATTCGCGACTATTATAATTGTTTAGGTTTGCGCTTATGATATCGGCATTCGAAAACTCCTTAATAAGTATTTTTTATCGAATGAATATGTTTTTATATGAATGCATAAGACTGATCACTTAAAAAAGTGATTGCTTGCGAAGTAAAACAATAATTGCAAACTTATAAAGGCTGTCTCGTTATTTTCTTGAGGGTGTATTGGTAGTAAAGGGCTTCAACCCCCTAGACCGACACCACGTTACCATGGCAACGTGTCGCAGTTTCATTCATGTTCGCTGACGTGCACTTTAACACGTGCGATTATTGAAAATCGCTAGAATAGTCCTCACTGTTACTTTGTCTGTAGACTAAAAAGTCTACAGACAAAGTTTTTCTATACATTAGCTTCGGCTTCTAAATGGATTATCACTAAAATGCCAAGCGCCATCCGAGACGTTGATTGCCTGTTTACAGATGATTGCTCATTTTAATTCAAATTAGCCAAGGTGACCTAAATAATATTTTCGTGTAGGATATTTTTGCATAAATTATATTATGTACCGGCCTGGGTAGCAATAATTTAGTAAACAGACTAAGGTTGAATTCTTCTGTTACAATGTATTATTGTTTACTAAAATCAAACATACACTGCGATAACAACCTCTAAACTAAGTGGCAAATTAATTTAAAATCACTTACCCTTCTTTTATTCGATTACTTCACTATCATAAGGGATAATTCACACGATACTTCATCTCAGATAATACCTTACACGACATTTCGTGTCAAGAACTCATTAATTGCTGGTGAACATGCAGTTTACGTCAAAACAGTCAGTGTTCCAGTGAAAGTAAGGATAGCGTCCAGATTCTGGCGCATGCGTTGTCCTAGCAACAGAAGGGTGCATATCAAGTAATGCATTTGGTGTTCCTTGTATTAGAAATAGATTTATTTTAATATTTGTAAAATAATTATAATAACTGTATTGCTCCACGTTAAAGCCAAACCTTAAAATTTTATTTTCCAAATTAATAAATATATTAAAATAATATTTTTAAAAATTGATGAATCAATAGCTTCTAATAAGGACGTTAGATAATTATTAAAAATGCTCTTTTTTACATATTATAAATATTTCGCAAAACTAGCAATAGATAAAAATATCATAAGATAGATTACGTTGTTTTTTGAACCTGGGGCACAGAATTATTTTAAGTATGTATATATTTGAATTCATGTGTCTGTTTGTATATAGTTATTGTTAAAAACTCTCTCCAACTTATCATAGCAATTAGTGTTCATTGAAACGTGAATAGATCATCAAGTAATATAATGCTCTTTTCGATTTTACTTTATGAAGTACTTAATGCTCAAAATAAAAAAAGGTCCACAGCACATAATTTAATTGTATGCTATATGGTAATTTGTTCCAGGATATAAGCTTTTCATCGTCTGTTAATGACTGTCATAATAAAAACTCAGGGTATAATATAATGAGGTCTAGATTATGAAAATAAAAAAATAAATATATAGGATTACATTTTATTCTTTGGTAACTATAACAATAAATTAATACTAGTTATTTATAATATTTTGAGTCACACAAAACTTCAACTATAAAACTGTTTATTAAAGTTTTTATTACGCCTTCTATATTTACAATAGCAAAAGTGCATAATATAAACTTTGTGTTAAAAAAATTATATTAAAACATAAATAAATTTAGTTGGGAGGCCTTATATTGAATTGAATTTAATAAATATTTAAATATTAAACCGTTTTTATAGTCAGCATAACATGGTTTGTTGATTTCCTTATAAATTGTACATATTAAAGTATTCTCTGTTTAATGCCTGTCAGGCACCCTATATTTGACAATACACAACTGTCAAGTCTAATGAAATTGAAAATCAATCCAAAATCATAATGAAAACAAGTGTACGGTGGTCGTGAATGTATTATATATAATTTACTGCTTTTACCTGATTTTAGTATTATGCCTAATAGCCGTGCTGCTTTGCTGTTACGCAGATTGTCAACTGGTGACAATAAATTTAAGAATTTTAGCATTACTCAAAATACTAAAGAAGTATTCACAGCAAACCCTATCTGCAGCCAAAGGGATTTTTGTTGGAGTGTGAGGTATGTAAGGATTTGGACATTATCGACATTATACGTAATTATTAAATGTAATATTGTAGCACAAATTAGATGCAGGAAGTCCTTGACTTTACATTTCTTTACTTCTTGAAGTTTATGCTTGACCTTGTTTACACTGACTGCAATGTATACTATGATATAACAAAACTACTTTGAATAATAAATGAGCTTATAGACATTAGATCCATTTCCGTATTGTCTATATATATATTAGATCCATTTCCATATTGGCTACTTTTTTGATAAAGTAAAACAAGAAAAGTTTTCTTTTTCTTACCTGGGGCAATCTATAATACGTGATTAAACTGCTATAAAAATTAAATTTCAATCTAAATAATGATAATTAAAAATATGTTAAGAAAAAAAGAATTTTATAGTTTTATACATAATATCTATATTCGGCTATTTTTGTATATTTTGTAGTGACAAATAAATGTCATATTCTTTAACTGTCATGCATATCATCAGTAAGTAAATTAATATTAGTTTCAATTCCTTTTTTATTTCTGTATTAGCTTTTTTAAATTGATTAATTTGGTATATTGAGGAAACAAAAAGATTTAATTGAAAGCCTTATAAATTTAATTTTTTTATTACAGAGTTTCAACTTTTTGCAATAGCCAATTAGGATTTCCACAACTTCTAAGAAGCTACAGTGACAATATAATCAAAATGGCATCAAATACAGAATTAAATTCAGTTGAAAAACCTAAATTTACCAATAAATTGGCAAATGAAAAGTCTCCATATTTACTGCAGCATTCTCATAATCCTGTTAATTGGTATCCTTGGTGCCAAGAAGCACTTGACATTGCAAAAAAGGAAAATAAACTTATATTTCTTTCTGTGGGGTATTCTACATGTCATTGGTGTCATGTTATGGAGAAAGAATCTTTTGAAAATGAGGAAATTGCCAAAATAATGAATGTCAATTTTGTAAATATAAAACTTGATCGTGAAGAAAGGCCAGATTTAGATAGACTGTACATGCTTTTTGTCATGGCTACAACAGGATCTGGTGGATGGCCCATGAGTGTTTTTTTGACACCTGATCTTAAACCTATTAAAGGTGGAACATATTACCCCCCAGAAGACCGGTTTGGTCGGATAGGGTTTA
>JAOSYY010000010.1:4394290-4427811 GCA_025727935.1 Hebomoia glaucippe
TATAATAATTTCATATATTAATATATTCTATAGAAAGTGTATAAACATTCTAAAAGCGGTATTTTCATTACAATTTGAGCTGTTAACGTATTTCCGCATCAAATAAAGAATAATTGGGTCACGTACAAAGGAAACAGTTTAACGTGTATCAAGCTCACTGAATTTGTTTACGAACACGAAAACGTAATTACGCTAAGTCAAAAATCTCATTAATTTCATATCTCAAGAGTGTAATTCTGGGAATTTCATGAATTATGAGTCAACTTTGGCGCCGTTGTATTGAAACTTTTTACAGCGACTTCAAAACTATGTATATATTAAATTGTTCTACATTTATCTATCACTTCCCTTTATCATTTCTTATTTTACTATTTATAACGTCTCGTCACCTTTTAAACATCATAGAATATTCTTCAAACAATCTATTTCTTCTTTAATTTTCTACTCAAATATCCATCTATATCATACTCGTATCCCTCATTGAAGTTAATAATTGGGGTAACCAAATCTCATTTCCTGATTAAAATGCCTAAAAATGTATGTAGGTAGAAATTATTCGAATTCATTAATATCTAAAAAATTAACTAGTAACTAGTAATATTATGTATACATTTTAAAACAACTTCTAAATATTTTTGCTATTATTTTGACAAGTCTTTTTTATAAAAATGTCTACACAATATAATACTTATGTTTTTCACGAAAGAAGCAAATAATAATAATTACCTTTTATACAAAAATCTAAATACAAATTGAATACAAATTGTATTTAGATTATAAAAATTCCAAATACAAATTGAATATTATATATAACGCAATTCACTAGGCGATCATAAGTAGCAGAACAGTTCACTTGGGAAATATGGAAGAGATTGCTTCCATTTAATATGAGTACGTATAGTACACCAATATTGAACGATATATATGTGAAAACTATTTCAGAATACAGTGAAGGTAATTCCTGGAGAAGTAAGCGTTATTGTCTCCCGAAAATTATACCCAAGAACTCACAAAATCACAAAGTCTATACATTGATTAAATTTAACGTTGAGACATCAAAGGATTTAGAAGACCAATTAATTCCAATAAAAGACAAACATACAAAAATTATGGAATAACGATTTATTGTGTAATTGGTTATTAATATTTCAAGTTATCTTAGTTTTTGGTGTTATTTTTCCACAACAGCATAAGTATTTAAGTGATTATTACAATATATACTAGACAAGAGAACTATTTGAAATAAATTTTAGTAACATATTTATACGGCTTCAAAAACTTGGTCAATTGTATCTCCATTACTGTTTGTTCCAATTTTAAAAGTATTATGATATCTAGTCACAATCGATATGTATTTCAATTCTAGGCCACTGTTTATACTGTGTGTTATAGACATAGTTATATCCTATATTTATTTATTGTTCTATCAACTGCAGGAAATACGATGACGCAAATATCGATGTAGGTAACAGTGTGAAGGTGCGCAGTCATTTCGAACAAGTGGGCTTACTGATAATATTCATTCGCGTGAACTGCCTTTGTGATTTAATAGTTATGTATCTGCTTCATACCCCTTACTAGACGTCAATTCACTTATATAAAAAGGACGAAATATATGATATACATATTGGTTTTACAGATAAAGATAGTGAATTGGAGAAAGTTCGGCTAGACTTCCGACTCCGAATGTCCGAATGATTGACTTAAGACGGATGTTCGACGAAATATTATCAATTAAGCTCGTGTAGGGATGGTATTAATTAAAAAAACTAAAATATATGCTTTAGGCCCTAGCTCCATCAGATCAGCTCTAAAACCATACAATAGGGCCATTACCTGAACAACTAATAAATACAAAATGCCACGTCAATTTGACAATAATTATTAATAATAAATATATATTACATTGTTTGTCATAAGTGAAGTTATTGAGCACGTGTTAAGACTATAATCTTGGATTACAACGTCTTACAAATATACTTATAATTACAATGTTTATTCTCAATTAAACTAGTATATAAATATAAAAGGCGGATGTTTTCTTAAAATAAAGAGGTGTAAATGAGCTTACACGGAAATTTAACAATAACAATAATACAAGTGCATTAAAATCGAAATGAGAACGATAAAAGTTATGAATCAGACGGTTCTGTGTCCCAGTTACGTTTTCCAGCTGTTTGTTATCCAGACGCGGTAGCCAGTGCCCATTTGTGTTGCAATACAATTTATAATGAGATGTATTTTATCCTCTCAAGATTGAATGTCTCACGATTTTTCTTGTAACAAAAATTGTGTCAATATACGATAGCTTTGTTATCATTCATTCTGTCCTTTATAAATGATATGTACTTCGAAATTATGAATAATTAAAATTGTGTCAATATATTCGATATTTCCGAATACTCGAAATAAACAAATATGTCGCAAGAATATCATTGAGTAATGGACCGTGTTAGTTGGCTGAATTTTCACTTACCGTCAGGTGAACCTCAGCTCTTATGCTATACGAGTAGATGTATATAAAAGTATCTAATTGCTATATTATATATATATATATATATATATATATATATATTTGCAATGATTCAACGTTTTAAGAAATTAAATAATTAACGAAAGTCGTGTTTCATGATTACTATGTATCTATTTATGAAATAAATCGTAAAAAAAATATTTTTGTGACTTTTAGAAGCCCCAGTTATATACGCGCTCACAAAAATCTGAAAAGTAGAATTATCATAGAAATATCTTAACCATATCTTATCAAGATACACTATCCACACTTAATGGCGTCTATTTTTATGACAATTCTTGTTTATAGTGAGAAATTTTAGTATTCTATCATAAAGTATTAACTGAATTTGATTAACCAATAAAATTAATAGCAAAGAGTAATTGAATATTGTAATAAAATATGGACACCATTAGTATATTTTCTCGGATCACGTTTTCATTGCGCAAATATATAATATAAGTATACGGTAAATGTCATGATGTCTCGAGGAATATTCCGTATCCACGTTGAAGAAAGGTTTTATGTAAATGTGATGTACGTCACTCTCCTTCAAATCAACTTTTCGTTACAATGGCATTCAAGGTCGCGTTAGAATTTCGCTTTGTGTTTTGTAATTCTTACTTTTTAAAATTTAACCGAAATAATTTACTTTTCCTTGTTTTAAATTTGTTAGTGGTTGGCTTCTTTCGCAATCATTTATAAAAGAAAATAATTTCAGGAACGTGACTATTGAGATTCGCTTTCAAAGTGTTTTTACGATTGGTTTCTCGATCACATTTATTATTTGTTTATGGTATTTGGTAAGCCCTGTTGATATGTTATAGACTCCTTGATTTAGCGTTAAGTACAACTTGTAGGTATTGTAGGTATACTGAATGTTTACGGTTGAGGTTCCCAGCTTTGATTGACTAATCAGGATTTAACATTTATATTTTATGACTAGTTCCTGCCAGCGGCTATGCTTGTGTTCATACCTATTTGATCTATCACTTCTAGTTGTCTGTCATGCTATTTTTGGGTAAATTAATTGAATGTAGAAACACGCGTTTTCTACTAATTTAATATATGTATAAAAGATATAATCGAAAATACATATTTGTGATCATGTGCAACCGATGCATTTATTCAGCATGTAGATCTATGGCCAACGAATGGTAAAAAGAAGTGGATGAATCTGTCCACTTTTATCTTAATATAAATATGTACTCAGAATAATTGTATAGGCCATAATATATTGTTGATTAACTTACATATACAGCTATTGTACCTGTACAGTTCTTTTATAGCGTTTTATCTGACGATTATTTAACGTGATTAGTTAAATATCTATACATTTTTTATTTCTAAAGCTTCATTTCAAATTCGATGTTAAATAAAGCTTATTACAATACAATAGTGAAAATGTGTCCAAATCGAGTCAGCTGTTTCCGAGATTACCCCGCACAAAGACACAGACAAACGGACAAAAATTCTCAAGGTCGTTGTTTTAGGTTCTATTACGTTAATAAAGTTCCCCAAGAATGGGGTTTTTCAGATTTCTTCGACTTCCCGAAATTGATCAGTTACATTTTAATTATGTTTTATATTAACATATTTTTTTGTATATAGATCTGGTAATTTTCCAAAACTACACGAATTGAAGAAATATCGGTTCGGATCATGAACTAGAGTTCATAGTAAGATCGCGTGTATTTCTGAATGTTCGAAATAATAATAAACAGGTCGACAGGTGCGATGTTTTGTCTTAAAAAAATATTACTAAAACTTTACATTTGTCTTTATTGATCAATAAATTAAAAATAGTAAAACTTTTAACGTTAATAAAATTTTAATTGAAATTTGACGTGTTGTTAAAGTATAATCAAAATAAGTATTTTTCCGCTCAATGGGACCCCTAGCCTAGACTTGTCAAACTTAAGTATGATCTTTATCATTTATTATTACACTAATTTTACATATTAAAAGTCGTAAGAAACTATTTACGCAAAAAGTAAATTTTCTTAGCAAAACATGACACAAAAATAAAAAACTACTATGACACTGCATCGAATACTTGGAGTCTGAGTTAGACAACTTAACCAACTTTTAACTGAAAATAGAATTAAACTTGGCAACAAAGTTATTCGCTAAATAAAATAACTTATCGTTGTGAAGTCTGGCGTGAAGCCAATTTTGTACACCTGATTCTGACACCTGTCGCGTAGTATCGGGTAATTAATGTACAGGAAAGTGATTTGTATTAAAGTTAATCGCTTCCTATGGTGACTGACCGACTTTTGACAATTTGACAACTCATTTATTTATAAAACATTTAGAAGTAAATAATAGGCAGAAAATATAGTTTTAATGCTTACTTTAAAATGTAAAATAGAAGCAACTACTTTTGACTACTATACCTACCTGAAATATAATTTCAAATTTCGAATGCAATTTATGATATGTTCCTAGAAGAGAAATCGGACAGTTACCGACACTTAACAAACAATCACGTATTCAATTTTTGCATGGTTTTAAGTATTTGATACATTTAAAAGTTGTTCTTAAATTTTTGGTTGTTTTAAATTCTAAATCTTCAATATTATAATTTATAAAAAGTTTTGTCAATATTTATCTAATAATAACAAGATTATATTCTTTAAAAAATTACAAAGCTTAAATAAAGCTCAGAAAACCGTCAAAGTTTCAAATTTTACTGAAAACATTCGAATGTTTACAAAAATCTTTGATAAATTCAGACGTCAGATCCATTTCATGAACTCGACTTTAGATTGTATCGATTTCAACTTTTTGTAGAAATCTTTGAATCTTAATCGTTTTGCTCTTTTATCTGAATGAAAGTGACTCTAAGGACGCTTTGCAAACCCTCTCAAATTGCACTCGACTGTCGACATCAAACAATGCCAAAGAGTTATTAATGGATGCCCCGACAAACATATCCTCTTACGTGAGTGAAGTTATAACAGAGTTTGGTTTACAAACGTCTTTTGTAGGTTTACTCGTATTGTAGGTTTAATAGTTTGTGGCAGTGGTAGAATCGTACGAACACTTGGTACGATTCTACCATGTCATGATCATGTATTACTTTTTTAATTTTATATGCGACTAGCTCACCCAGCACATATCGTTTCAATTTTTTATGATTTTTTTATGCTGCATCATGAAAAATAAAACAAAAACCTTTATCTAAAAAATAAATAATTAAATGGGGGTGAACCACCCTTAACTTTCTGAGGAGTACGGGAACAAACATTGTATCACGGGAATTTTATATATTAGATAAAGCTACACTAAGCAAAGTCTTATCAAATGATATTGCATAAAAACGTGCACCACTTTTTACGGTCCTATACGGTCTCGGTCGGTACTACCCTATACGGTCGATGGTTGGTAATGGTAATAATTATTATTAATAAATAAATAAATATTAAATAAAATTGTGTGCAACTCACTATACGAGTATGCCGTCTACTTAGCAGTATTGCGAAGCAGTCATCCAAGTCTAGTGTGAATAAATGAACGTTGGAAAAGAAACAAAGCTGATTAATGTGACGTCGTCACAGGGACATAAGTGTCTCCTCCACGAAGCTTGTTATGCCGAGAGTGTCAGCCCTAAGGCGCTGTGGTTTTTAATAACCGTTTTTGCTGTTAATAGAAATCAGTAATCGAATAATACTGACTGTATTCTTATTGCACAAAGGCATAATATCTCTTTGAGTAATAGCTATAATTTTATGTCTTCATTATTATACTCCCAAGTATTTGAAAGAAAAATAAAACGATTACCTCAACTACAACCTGAAACTGAAAATTATTGTAGGATTGAAATTGATGACGTCAACCTCTTTAGTAGTCTGTAAGCTTAATAACTCCAGAGAAGTAAGCAACAATGAATAGTAAACGAAATACTAACTTGGCTTACTTAAAATCTTAAAGTATTTATTACAGTTATATCCTTATTTCTTTTAGTTTAATCTGGATTCTTAAATGTCTAAACAAAAAGTATTTCCATACAAATTACCAACCAGAGTTGTCGCGCGGTTTTACCAGGCTCAATTTTATATACACACTATTTTTGATTTGACGATGCCAATGACGATAATGAGTAAAGAGGGAGAGAGAGACGATAAGAGTGCTCCTCGGTTTCACCGGCATTCATTTCAGATAGCCTGATGAAATAAATGTAGCCTGAGACCCTCCATATGACATTAGCTATCTATCATATAAGTGGAGCCCGTACAAACATACAGATAAAATTTTATATATTTATCCTGTGATTAACACCGTATTACATTCAAGTGAGGTTATTATTTTGATATTACAAACAGATACATAAATTTTCTTTATATATTTAGATATAGAGAAAGGGAATAGAATAAACTTACATTTATTCATGTTTGCTGTAAAAGCTCCTACTACTATTATTATTATCGATTAAAAGGTTCAAACATCGCGCCGCGGCCGCCATGTTGCGATAATATTTAACTTAACTACGTCTTCACTTTGGGAATTAAACTCTAACTGAATATTATATGTTCATTATAGATATTTTTAACATCTAGAAAATTTTATAGATATGTATCTACAAGCCCTAAATAATATCTATCTGTCTTGTGCCAAACTATACTAGCAAGACTTGCCTATTTATTCAAATTTATTTATACCTTTTTAAATTTAGTAGAGATTATATGTATTGTTTAAAACCTCAAAATATACTGTAGAAAATGACAGACATTTCTGTTAAATATGAACGAATAACGAACAAATTTTAAATTGCTTGAAGCGGTAAGCAACTGAGCATTCACGCGATCTGCTATTCAGACGAGGTTGTACTGAATATTTATTTAGGTTATCGTTATACATACGCAATATGTATATTTAAATTGTAATATATAAGAACAAATTTTTAAAAAGCGTCAAATTCCTAACTTGTAGTATAAAGTATTAAGTAACGCAATAGATTCGTTTTTCTGTACTATAACCTTGCTGTAATTTACAGGGTAAATAACAACTTCGAATTATAAAATAGTTTTTAAATGAATTTAATATTTGTTACTAGTTGCAAAATAGCGTGTTTATGATATGTAGTCCATTAACTGTTGGGTTTTTGTCGCTTTTAACATGTAACGTATAGCGGCACGGCACGGGCACGGGTCGGCGGACTCCGCGAGGCGTGCGGCAGCCCGCGCCTGGCCTCGCCGCTGCATTAGTGTCCCGTCAGCTCACCCGTGCCCGTGCTTGCAGGATGCACGCGGTCGGGCTGCACTCCGCGCTCGCCATCCGGCGGGAACGCAAACGCCGCGCCGAGCAACAGCGCGCCAAGGAGCGCCGCTACTCGCTACAGTCCACCGAATCCGGCGTCACTTCACCCCACTGCTCTACTGGCAGCCTCGAGAGACGACGCCATCGTAAATCCGGAACTGCCGACAATGAAGTCGTTTCGTCGGTTGGCATGCTTCACCTCGGAGTCGTTTTTCTCGTCCTCGGAGTGTTTCTCGTCGCCTCTGGCTGGCTTCCAGATGATGTGACGGCCTGGAGCAGTATTGGATCTGTCAGCTGGTTCAACGAGCTCGTATGCTCGGGCCTGTTCGCGCTCTTCATAGGAATATTCCTTATCGTATTACACAAATATTTGACGAAGAGCGAAGAAGAAGCGTTAGAAGATTATGTTCAAAAGCAACTTACGCGATCGAGATCCGGCCACCGATTAGAAAGAGACGCGGAGACAGGTGGCATGCGCACTAAGCACGCGAGGCGTGCGCGTGCTACTGAAGTCCTGCCCGAACCCATAACGGAGACATACAATGAACCGCCTGCGGACAGAGCGCATGGATTTGTTAATGCACTAGCGCTCAACGGAGATGCAATGAGAGAGTCGCCACTAGAACAAATTGTTGAAGAAGACACGTCAATGGCGTCAGAAAGTGAGAGAAGATTTGGAAAATTTAACAAAGATACGTACTCAACGCCTTCAATGGCTCCCAGTCTGAGTCCCGGGTCGCCTTCGGACACAAAGGAACTCCTGTCTGATGGACGTTACATGATTATGTCGAAGATTTGAATAACCCAACTTGACCGTTCGTTGATCCCGTACATTTTACTTTTTTATGGAATCGTATTTGATTTTATCGGAAATCATGTAATATCCCGGTAACTATCATTTCTTACTACTCCTTATTTTATTCTCGTCTGATTAAATTCACAGTCAAAATTAACAATATCCCAGTATACACTTTCACACGCGTTCTCCATTGAAATTAGAATGTTTGGTGTGAGCGAATCGTCAAATTGGGGAAGAAATTAAATGCGTTGAAAGCATTCAACTGCAAGTTATGGACTATGTTGTATCCTCCTTGTCGCATCTTGTAACTAAAACAACGTATTGCTGTTGTGCTGCCAGAAAGCTTAAAGTTCTATGTGCGAGTGCTACCTTTAATTATTTTATGGACTATTATTTTTGCACACAAGCAAAACATTACTGGTACTTGCTTTACCCTAATTAATATTAAAAATGTAGATTTAAGGTACTGGCTGGCATAACAGGCTGGATACTGAAACAAAGTTTAAACGATCAATTATTTATCGATACTTTGTTTTATCAATTACAAGTATGCTTATGTGCACATAATCAAATAATTATGTAAAATCACGATATATAATGAGGTTAAGCAATTCTTTAATATTTTGTATTACATTTGATCAAGGGGTAATAAGAAATTTTTTATTGCATTTACATAATAAGGATATTCAAATGGTGTTTTTTTTGGATTTACTTTAGACTGATAATTTTTTTTTCAGGCTATACCTATTATAATTTTCAAGCCGTGCCAAAATTAATACTTTTTTAGTGCAGATGTTAACAAAGCATTTATTTAAAATATAAATATGAATTTTAAATTTGATTTTTTGGATTTGGTTTTCAACAAAAAATAAATATAATCTATAATAATTTTGTAAAAAGGCTGTGAATTTATAATGTTTATTAATTTTTATTAAAATCTTAACAAATAATGTAATTTAGTTTTAAGAATTTGGCATTTTTAATTTTTGCGCTCAAATTAAATTACAAAACTTCGCATGCAGCAAATGAATCAAAGGGGATTACATAAAATTATACAGTGGAAGTTATATTAAAATTTATTACAAGCACATCATTAAATTACACCTTAGGTTCTACAAATATATGAAAATAAGAATCTGTTTGCTACAGGGCCCTTATTAAGTAAAATCTGTTCTTTGTAACGCATCTTAATATAGGCATTACTGACCGATCTATCACTAATCGGCCATCTGTGACAATTTTAGCAGATTTGTCAACTCTTTGACGTATACATGCCCTACTCTTATTATTTGCTTGTCCAACTACTCTAAATAACATTAAGGTTATTTATAAATTTAATTCCAAATCACTCATGACGTATATAAGCACAAATTTCTATTAATTCGTTGACTGTTTTTAATGAATATTAGAAATGTATTTTTACTTCATGTACCACGCAAATGTGCAGGATCTATAATTGCAAATTCACTTAAAAAACATTTTTAATATTCATCAAAGAATCGCAATTTTCTAGTACCGGTTAGCTTGTACATAATAGTAATAAATCATATTATAATCACGAAACTTCATACGGGTGATAAAACACGAATTACACAAAATTATTTAAATAGAAATAGTTTATTATCTGTAATGCAAGTCTGATAGGTCTGTCACGAAGACGTTCTTAATACTAAAACAGTTATCTACTGTAAAGTTCATAAATTGTGAATCGTCTAATCCAAAAATTCTTCAAATCCAATATACAAATATAATTCTTAATGATAATCGAGTGATGTGCCACGCGCTTTGCGGCGTTACTTGTAGATTATTTTAAATACTATATTCGCCTTTCAAATTCATATAATTAATTAGTGCACGATTTTAAAGACTTTCAAGCGATACAGGTGACATTTATGAAATTGAATCTTGTCAATAAAGAAAGAATATTAGGATTCTGTAACACATATATTATTTCAACGTGGCGCCTGAACTTTACCCTCATAAGCTCAAAATATTTTTCAACAGACAATTATATTTTTAATAAAAAAATACAATCAACTTTTCTTATGGTTTTTAAATTCAAATATTATAGTGAAAATCTACAAATTTCTAACAGTTCAAAACTACATTAAATACCAAAGTTAAACCGTTTAGCTTCTCTGCAAAGTCGTTATTTCATCTGTGTCGCTGCAGTTAAACAAAGATAACACTCAATGTAAGATAGTTATTATAAAATTTGCACAATTAATAATGTGAAATTAGATGCACACTAAAATAATTATGAAATTTCTTGTGCCTATACTTTTATAATTAGGTATTTTATAGGATTGTAACGTTACTATTTTGTATACTTGCTAAGGTAATGTAAATATGCCACTTATATCAACTCTTAATTACTAATCAATTCTTATACTCAAATTGCCTTCGCTATTTGTATCCTATTTACAAAACCTTAAATCATTTATAATTTTTCGAATTATAAAATCTATAAATAGTCAAATATTATGTTGTCAGTAAGTAATAGCAAAATTATAGTAACAATTAATCGATCTAATGAACATACTATGTCTGATTTCTTACACTCGACATTTTGCGTCATAAGATATTGCAATCTCTTATTCAGCATAAACTTGCTGATGATTATCAATTTTCAGCAGAGCTTAATCTTAGCTTAACAATTTTAAATCTTTAAAGAATTACGAGCACACTTTGAGCAGCATTTTATAGGACAGTAGTGCAAAAATGTACTATAAGTAATATGTGAAGTTATGGATGCAATTACGTGTTTGCTAAAACAAAACCTGATCGCAGATAACAAAAGAAAAGCATCACGTGGTTGCTTAAATTACAAGCTTATTGTTACTTTCAGTGTTGTGCAACGCTCAAACGTGTTAGTTATGAATTTTTACGCAAAATTTCGATGTCGTGAAGAATTTTTATAAACGCTTTTGCGCCTATATTTATGCGTGTTGTGCGCACTTTACTATTTCTAAGATATTTTAAGACTTTTTCTTGTGACTTCAGATACCTTTTTATTGTTTTATTCTTTTTGAAGTATTATTTACGGCATACTACGTATTTATTTCTCATACATAAATTATTACTTCTAATTATAGTAGGCAAACTGATCCATAGTTGAATAAAAAATGGTAGGAAAATCATATTAACATTTCTCTTTCGTGAAACTTGTAAGCTAACATTATATTTTTAGAAAATGATAGTCTACCACAAACCTTTTAGTACAAAGTTGTATGCTAAATGATTGATCGGTCGAATAAAAACCAATCATTATGTAGTCGATGAAATTTGTTACAACGTGTAGTCATGGATAGGAATATAATTTCTGACAACATTGAAATATTATGAAACTTTTAATAGCTAGCCTTTTTTCTTGTGGAAGTTAATATTATTTAAGTAAATCACTTTATACAAAAATCTTACAAACAGTTTAAAATCATTAGCATTCGTTTAGTGTTGCTATAAAATCTATCGTCAACCGTGCTTCAATGACTGTTTCATTTAAAACAAACAAATAATATGAAAATTTAAAGCAAAATCCTGCAACGAAATGGAAGTAACGAATTTTACCTTGGTGTGTCACTTAATGTTAAACCTAATATAACGCTGAAAGACAGAATGTGTAAAATTTTATTTCGACCTTTTGACATCTGACCTTCTTAAATGTTAAGCATATTTTCGTTATATAAATGATAAAATAAACAATAGCTTTCATCTAAAACATGAAATATTTAACGCAGACTTCTACTGTACAAATATTCGGATATAATCTGTAATTATTAATTTTATATTGGCTGTAAATTATAAACTTTATACTTTAAGTAGAAGAATACCTATAACTTTCTCTTGAGACTGTTAAAAATGTTTTATTAAAATTAGAATATAACATCACATTAAAATGAACCCAAATAATACACAATACTTGTCAAAGGCCAAAGCCCAACTGCAATAGCGACGAAAATTCGCGATTATTTCTTAATAATTTTCCACAAAGAATACATAATAACTCTTGATTGTTGAATTGACATAACTTTAAACAATCTATTTTGGTTATAATACCTCCGATTATTATCTATATTAAATATTTAGTAAAACATTTTTAAAAAACCTATACAGACCAATTTCTAATAGATTAATTATTAAGATTGTAATGTCTACGAAATAGCGATTCGTATTGTTTTATTTATAAGATTTTTTTGTAAAATAATATTTTAAATAATGTTTGGAAGAAATCTGCGACGGTATCATTATTAAAAATAGCTTATTTATTTATATATACAATTCAAAATTATAATATATTAGAAACAAAAATTACTCATCAGGTGATTATAATTTTGGTTTAGGTTGAAATACTCGTATTAATCGACAAAGCTTGTTATGGTTTTAACATCAATAAAATAACACAGTCAAATATAGTTCCTTCATTTTAATTTCTGTAATTGGCAACTGCTGTTAACGAAACACAATTCTTAATTAAAAATCCTTGGAACATTTTCATTTACGTAGAGTAAAGTTTGAACAGTAGCTCGGTATATATCGTGAAAATGTGTGCTTATATTTTTTCGAACATTTCATTTTCTCTTTGGAACTTCTACATTTTTTAATTTGTAGTTTTGTAGAATTCTATAAATCGTTAATTTCAATCTTGACAGTACAAAATTGTGACTTGCCAACAGATATAGCATTCAGCCGAACTTAGTTTTAAAGGTAAATAAAGTGTGTCTGATACTATGTACAAAAAAAGTTCTCGACTGCACTGAAAAAAAAAACAAATTTAGTCTCGAAAAATATGGTAACATTAAGCACTTGTGATACATGGTATACTCGGTCGTAGTTTTCTTCCGAACGTGTACAATTTCTCGCATCATTCCACTTTAGAAGATATATAATTTTCACTCAATTTATTACACTTATTAATAAATTACTAAAATAACCACGACTTTTTTATTTTGCGGCATTGAAATCACCCAATTACGATACGGTTTTACTAAAATGTTATGAAAAAATGTTCATACCTGTGCGATGTATCGATAAAGTAAGACTTTAGGAAAAGAACAGTCCTAACACGACTTAAACTATCTTATCCTAAAGCCTTAAAATGAACAACTCAGAAGGTGACAACAATCTTATCTACTATGTTTTATATATAAAAATTTAAATCAACGCTTTACATAAGCGGTTTTTTATATAATAACAATTTTTAACTTAAGCAATAATGTGTCATGTTATTTACTACATATTCATCTACAATAATACTGCTGAAGAGTGAAATATCACTAAAATTGGTATCTTAAACGGGTTATTTCTCAGTTGATTCAAATATTTACATACAACACGTTAAAGTATGTAAAAAATATAAATTTTGACATAAATAAGAGCGGACTTGTGATATGACGTCATACTAAAAGTAATATGCCACAATGTTTCCCAGTAAGACAAACTTTCCACAACAACTTGTCGCAAAAAAAGAACATATTTTCCATTTGAATATAAATTCTAAGGTGTATCGAAGCATAAAACAATGAAATAAATTCATATAGACATAACTTTAGTAAATCTAAATATGGCGATTTTAGCTTGTGTTTCAGAATATACAAGTATTTTCGGTAGGTTTAGGGTAGATCTTTAATGGTACTAAAAGTGCAACGCTAGTCGGCTAATATAAACAAACAAGATCGTTTTATAATAAATAAGAATTTGTTGCCACCTCCAATCCTTACTGGCAGGAACAAGCTATTTTACATGTTAGATATTAAAATGAAATGTAAGGTATAATATGTTAAAGACCCCGGCTACGAAAACGTTATTTCGTTTCCTTGGTAAGGTAAAGTTCATACTCGTAGTAAACCAAAATGTTAATACAAAACTTTACAATTTACGACCAGAATAAATTAAATTCTAATAACTTTCTATTAGCTAATCTGATAGTAAATTCAGGAGCGTAAGCTTGTTTATTAGTTTTTTTTAAATGATCCATACAACAACAATTTCCATACAAAAGGCGTTTTACTGTAGGACATAGAAACTAATAAAGTAAAATATTTTCACAAAAATGAATATAGTGGCCCCATCCTAAACTTTGTAGAAAATAACGAAAATTTATTATAGTTTTTTCGTTAGCTACAAAAAACAAAAATTAAAACCACTTAAGAGTTCTCCTTGAAAAATATATGTTCAATATTTTTTCTCTATTTTTCACGGTTCGCTAATTGAACGGCATCGCGTTACAGTCCCGGTGTTACGTTCACATTATTCTATATTCTTTTGTTCTTGGGCACGGTAATATTATCCATGAGAATAATATAGGGATACCCTTCTGAGAATCTACTCGTACAAGTAATATATCCTAATAGATCTATGTAAATCTTAACACATACCTTGGCACTGCAACTGAAGTGTCAATATAAACTCCATACCAATACCAACTCCATAGTTTAATTAATACGCTTTGAATTTAGTATCAAATCTCAAGAAAACAGTATAAAAAAAGAATGGATCACGGAGACTATATACAGGTTGTTGGTTACCCTCTAATCTAGCAACAAATAGATCAATTACACACAAATTTTGCCAATCCACACCTAAGTTGGAGAGAGAAATTCACATTATTTTAAGTGATTTCTACATTAAAAGAACACACTCTTGTTGTTTGGTATAAGCATTTTTAATGCTTAAAGCAAAAAGCATGTTTGACGTGGCTGTCTATAGTAGCGAAACTCTTAAATGAATGGACTGATTGTGATACGGCTTTTTTATAGCTGGCGTAATCGAGATAGTTCTTAGGTATAACTTACGGTGTAGACGTTACATATTTTTTTTAATATAATATTATTGCTCTTGTAAGTTTATACTGAAGAGGTATATTTTTTTACATAAAATGAAAAAGGATATGTAGAAGTTTAAATATGTCTTGTATAAGACTAATCAAGTTGCAGAATTTATGAGTCGGTCTTATCATTAACATTTAATTATCTTAAGTTGGAAATCAGAACATAATCAATTTATTTTTTGATTTTACAGATATGCTCCAATCGCTGTTACAACCGAGTAGTCAACGCACGAAGTGTGAGTGAATAATGAATAAGTATATTTGCATCTTTAGATACTAAATATTATTATTTAGGTAGGAGCAACCGAAACTGAAATATTTGCTAAACACGTCGTCGAAATAAGAAAACAACGAATGCTTAATTTCACAGTGGACAAACTAATATATCTGTAGAGTTTGAAATACTCGAGCTGTCTTAATAATTTTATCAAACTGGTTTCTGCGGTTTAGTAATCAAATCATATCAGGCTAAAAGTTTCCTCTTTTATTTCATTAGTCTGGATATGGATTGTAGGTACAGCAAAAAAAATGATCGGGGCTATGCCAGCAGTAGCCGTGCGGCATGAGAGGCGACGCGCGGAAAAACGCGGCGGGGGCAGGCGGCCCTCGCAGTTGCCGCTTCAGCTGGGTAGAGGATTAGAAGAGGCCACACCTTCGCCAGATCATGGTTTCAGGCATGGGCTCTACTTCTGCAGGAAGGTGAGTTGTTACGTCTGCCAGTGAGCGAGCCTTGCGATGTAAGAAAGCAAAAAATATTTGAAGCGCGGAATGGTGGTAGTAAATCCTATTTTACTACAGTTTTAGCCTGTATAAGCAAAAAAAGTTAGATAAAGAAGTGTGACAATTATAATCAAGTATCATTCGGTTTGTATGTGCAATGTCAATATAAAAACCATAATAATTTCGTAATTATTTAAGTCCTAAAACTTTCAAACCATTTACATAAATAGGGATTTTAATAATCTTGTAATGTTAAACATGTGTAATATCACTTCTTTTCAGACTGCCTTCCTTCATGCTGTAGTTGGATCTCTGCTCTTAGGCATTGTTGTACTGGTGGTGGGACTGGTGCAATTATCTCCCGGAGCGGAAGCGGCTCAGCACCGGTACTATTTAATGGGAACTGGAGCAGCTCTCATCGGTGCTGGTGTATTGGGTGCTGTGCTCAGGTTTGTATCTACTGCCATATATTATTTATGAATTGTCATATTTAGATTGCCAGAATGTGAACAGACTACAGTAATGCCAAGTATGCTCCATAATAGGTCATGTTCTCAATTACCATCAGGTGAAACGTAGCCATACGCTTCTGTTATTTCTCATTAAAAAAAAGAATCTACTAAACATACCATCGATAGAGGATTTTCATTTTTTTCTTCGGTCATTATTTTACAAGTCAGCTGAAATGAATGAAAGATTGAATAAATGCTAATGAATATCTTTCACCAGCTTTTAAGAGGTTTTTATGAAGCTCACTTGATGTTAGATACCAAAAAACGACGCGATGCGAGGTTTGCGATACGTTGATCACTCTTTTTTTACAAAATTTGAGACCGTCACTTTTCACTTTGTCAGTCTGAAACCGTAATGCATTTTGTGATTGTAATTTACTACCTTTCAATGTATTCATTACAGATATAAGCTAGCATTTTCTATTTTGATTATTTTGTTTACCTTGAAAAAATAATATTTATTTACGAAAAACAGGTTTAAGGTTAGATCGAACAAGAATTTAATAGTATTTCCCCATAATAACTGTATTGTTCCCAAAGTAAGACCTTTGATTAACCAGTAAGGTAATGTAAATGAAAATATACATAACATATTTTTATTGCCAGAAAGTCGTAACAAAGCAATCTAATACTCGGCTTAATGAAAGTTGGCTAAGCCGGCTATCAGGCTAATGAAACATGAAATTGGACCCCGCATTGATACAATTACAAAAAGTATTATTATTGTTCGTTCACAAACTTTTTGTTGAGATAAAATAAATTCAATTTATTATACTTTGAACAAAATAATAATTACTGTTTTTAATTAGTAATCGATATTGATTCTTTGCAATTGAAAGTCGATTAGTTGTTTTATGATATCAGACTATAAACATAGATAATGAATAAATAAAGTGTAAAATAAGTACAAATCACATAATTTTAGAAATGACGGCTGTAAATGTAAAATTTTTAATTAATATAGTTACTATAAATAAATTGCTTCAGAATTAATATACTCGATTTACTTCGGCTAATTAATGATAAACATTTATATTTTGACTCGTTTATTCTGATATTAGTATCGATTAAGAATTTCAAACTATCGCAAAACTTCCACGCAATAAGTATGACGTTTACAAATGTTATAATTTTAGACTGTTTATTTTATTTTGTATTAGTTATCTAATATTCACATTAGATTATTTCTAATTTCTAATGTGAATTAATTACACAAATATTACACGTCATGAATGTATCAACAATTAACACTATACTTTTTTGAAAATTTTATTATTTGAATTCTAACTACTAATTATTTAAATTCAGTTTCAGTTCGTTAGAATAAGATTAGTTCGCATCGAAAAGTGCGAAACTTCAAAATGTACTTCTTAGATTTAATAAACTATATTACTTTTTACTTTATTCATATATTATATTTTATTTTTAATACATACCGTTATTAGTTTTAGACACATTATATTACTTACCCACATTATTTTCTAGGTGCGTCTGTATTCACTGTTACAACAGGAAGTATCGATCGGACTACCATGTTCCACCACCAGCTGTAAGTTGCAATTATAAGACATACCATGAGCAAAACGTCAGTGTGGTAGAACCCCAGGAATTTCGACCCAAGCTCAAGAGCCAAGCTAGCGTCGGCCAAGCAGACCTCATTAAGCAGCCGTCAGCTACCAGCGACACCTAAACTGACCACGGATACTAGAGTAACCTAATTTTATCAACGTCGATAATTTCGACTTCCTCAAACGCTGTCAACAATGCTGCAGCAGCAATTTTTTCAACGTATTTTACTTTCAAACTATGACAAATCTCCGGGTGACAAAGAAAATTAATTACGTTAAAACCATCTGGGTTCAGTATAAATGATAAACATCTATTATTGATAAACACATCTATTTGATGGTAGCCTTTGTAATTGGAACTACAAAACTTCCTCAACTTTGTCATCAATGGCAGATATCATATATCTTGAATTCTTACCTAACGCATCTATTGACAAAGTTTCTGATTACGATTGAAAACTTTTAAACAGTAATGCCATAATAACATTGGATATTCTATGTTAAATAGCTATAAGTTCTACGCCTGATTCAAAAAGCCAATTTTGACTCCAGTATTACTTGAAGAAGGTGAAATAGCACAGAATATCGATGTTGGTAAAATGAATATAATATATTTAAAATACATATGAGTCTCTATGTGTAGTATCTATAAGTTATTAGTACTAATACTAGTCTAACCCTAAATAATAATTTTGATTTGTATTTTGATATAACTTTTGGAACTCTATTTCTAGCCCTTTTTATTCTTTTTGAGATTTATATGAGATAATTTTTTAAAGGACACGTTTATGTCATTTTTAGGTCTGTCTTTAAAAACTTAGAGTTGTAGGTGATGTTAATTATCCTAAATTGTTTGGTTTTATTCAGTAGATATCGTTACGTCTTTCTGTTCATATAACTTCGTTACATATCATATAAAATATCACTTTTAATCCAATGACTACCAACTATTTAAAAATGTATCTGCTGCGTTCGATCAATATATGTATTTTGTAAATGAATAATTTAATATTTCGTACTCAGTTCCATTAACCCTACCGTCCGACTAAAGATTCATTTCGGAAACTAAAATCTAATTAGATAAATATATTTATTTTCGTCATACTTACAAGTAAAATGTATGTCATATAACACATGATTATGATCATGCATCGACACAAATATACATATAAAACAATAAATAGTATCTATGTTTATATTGAACAAACTTATTTACCAATAATATATACATTTAAGTCACAATTCCAAATCATATGTTCGTTGAATTCTCTTGTTTTTTGGAAACCTTAGCATTTTAATCTTAAGAGACTGAACCAGTGTTCTAAAGTAAATCTCTGCTAATTATTTAAAATGTTTTGATATTTTTTTCCACTCGTAGTTTGTTTTACCTATATTTGGTTTTATTATGATTTCAATAATACTCTATATGGACATAAGAATTCTTTATATAAAATATACCAAATTCTCCCTTTATATATGGGTCCAATAATCGATCCATTCTTGAATTATATCATAAAATAAAATACTAGATCGATAGTTCTATACAGCTTTCTTTTTATCGATGTTGTGTAATTTGTCATTGTAAAAATACATAATATTCTGAGCGTAATTAAGATTTTCATGGATGATAACGTAAGTGAGAGTACAGGTTTAGAATTTTGTGTATTTTTTATTATTTGGATCGTACACTGGAAATACTTTTTGAATTGTTTTTTTAATTGGTCATTGACGAGGCTGACTTTCATTGCATTTTATAATCGATATCAAGAACTGTTTTGAAAACCTTAACTTAGTCGTGTTTGTTGTAATACTTATCTCTTTCAACCCGAACCCTAACCCTTTCTAAGAAACGAGGCAATCTTTAAAAATAATTTATTTTTTATATAAAATAATTTGATGGTTACAAATGTAAATAAAATCTTGTTTTATGTTTATACAGACTCAATTTAATTTCAGATAATTCTCAATTATATTTGGACTTTAACCTATAATGGTCCAAATAATAAAAAATACATTATAATAATTTTATTAGTTATATTAATGAAGACATTGTACTTATTTGTTGTTTGTGAAATCGGTGTTTAGACTTAAGTATTCCAAGTATTTCTAATGAAGTATGATAATTTAGTATATAATGTATATCGGTGTTATTTAGAATTCAGACATTTATTAATATTTTAGACAGTTACGCTTTAACCAATGCTTCTATTTATAACGTTGCCAAATCCGAAAATATAGATAAGGTAGAGCGTTGCCTAGCTAAGATACGGCAAGAAACGGTATACAATCATTATCTTGATTTTGAAACAGTCACATAGAATCTATGTTTAAAAGAAATATAGTACACACGAAGGATATCATCCGGTTAGAATATCGTTATTAATTGTCAGCCACGCGCGCTCTTTTCTTTATTTATAAGAACCAAATATGGTTTAAACGCTTGTTAGCCAGACTGAATTGTTTGAGAAATAGTAAGATATACCGTAGGTACAAAGTTTATTTTAAATATTATTTTATGAACAGAAGTCATATTATGTATGTGTTTTACGCTTTTGAAATTCTATTGCCGTGCCAAATTAGAGGGTTTGACCGTTAATTTTAAAAAGGAATTTATTTTAAACGAATTTCATTGTAATAAGTGAATTTAATAGATTATGTGTAAAGTTTTAAGCTGTTATGGAAATAGTGAAAACTGTTAGCTGTTTATAGTTTTGTGGCGTTTTTAATTTTATGTATGTTTAGAGCATTTTAAACATATTAAATTCAAATACACATAATATGGTCTGTACGTATTTAATTGAATATAATTCATTATCTATCGATGGCCCTCGAGATGAATCTGTGGAATGAAAAGCTTATTTCATTATAATCAACAGTTATACAATCTAAACTACAATAAATTAACAGATATCATCGTCTTTTCATATTCTTACTGAATAAAAAAACAGCTCAGTTGACACATTGAACAAAAAACATTCAAAATGCGGCCTTGGTAATCCAAGACTTGAGACAAATAGCCACATATATATAGTAGAGAACAGTTAATATGTTGTTACTATAAATAAATAGAATTGATGGTTTGACAAATCCTGATACCATAACATTGTAAGCTACATCTTGAGTAGTTTTTTATACAGGTAACAATATTTACATATAAATCAAGAGTATTATGTCTATGTCTCTTATAAATTGCACAATACATTTTAGGTGTGGTGATAAGGATGAAAGAAAAATACATATTTTTTAACTGTAAAATTAATGAACTATTCAATATATATAATTAATAAATAATAATCACTCAAGAAGAATGATACAAAGGAATTATAAAAATATCAAATTTTAATTAATACGAATTATCAGGGTTTAAACAGATTTATTTTATTTTGACTTTAAGTTTATTAGAAAGTATTGAAATAAATATATATGAGTACATACATATGCATAATTTATTATCATAACAAAATCTACAAAGAATCTATTTACTTTATACATTGCAAGTTATAAGTTATGTTGGCGGCATTTTGTAATCTAAAAAAGAATGTTCGTTTTGGATTGTTCGAAACGAATATTTGATTGGATTCTTTAATATTATTGCATGTTATAGTAAGTTGTCAAACATTCCTCGTGTTGTATGTGTTTCAATATCGCCAAAATTAAAATAGTTTAAGTGTTTAGTGTAATAATTATTGTATTCGATGTTATAGTTCATAACCAACTAATCTATAATTCATATAAGTCCTTCTTTGTTTAGTTATATTATGTTAATAAATCAAAGAAACATCCCTTTCATTTTGTATCTGTTTGTCATTTTTTTATTGTTGATATGTTTTTCATGTTTAAGGGTCTGTACCAAATATTTTGCTACTTAAGAATGATATTTTTTCACAATTTAAGTAAGTACTTGAGATTGCGGATATGGAATATTTTCTGAAAGGTTTATTAACATAATATATATCCATCGATGTTTTCTTACAGGTAAAACCTCTAATTCTTAGGTCCTTAGTCGCTGTGGTAAAAATATGTTTTTAAAAAGAATCAACAAATAAAAACTAACGTTAACGCGCTAAACATAACAACACTGTTATCACAGTAATATCACTTCATACGAGTTATACGCCTTTTTCAAGTATTTATCTAATAACTCATCAATATTTATTATGTAAATTGAAAACATTTTATTTATACCTTGAGAGCTCTCGAATAATACAACCGTAATTGCCGGTGGAGAGAAGTTTAATTTTAATATATTAAAATATTTCTATATTTATATATTTTAGTTTAAGTTACGACTGTACTGTTTTATATCTCATATATTTTATACTGATGTCTCTAAATAAATGTGGACGAACTATGCGATTTTTATTCTAAACTCAACTCACTTAATTTTAGTAAAGTGGTCTATATTCAAAATAATTGACTGGTTTTTATGAAGATAGTTAGATTATTGCTAAGATAATTGTTCTGGCTAGCTTATAGTGACCTCTCCCTTTCCACCGCGATACCTCGCTCACTTAAAAAGTTCGGTTTTTAAAGCCAGCAGGTTAAAAAGTTTCAATCATTCTACAAAGATGTCCCTTTGATTAATAGAATATTGCAATTCTTTTATAAATACTGATGCATCATGATCTAGAACTCGGTGTATATAAAATTTACAATATAAAACGTATGAATTGTTAAAAACGCCATCTATAAATTGTAATTTAAATTACAATCCCATTCTGTTCGTGATGTTTGTAAAATTGTCTTGTCTTATATACGGTATTTTGTAATAGATGTCGTGATTACCACTATTTCATAAATGAAAAGATTTTAAATTAATTGCAGAATAACACATACTTTGTTTCAAAACATTTATTCTTATAGGTGTGTAATCTTCACTTTAAATACAAAAACACCTTATATCCAAATTATTAATATTTTTGGCTGTACGTTGTCTGACGCGGTCCCCAGCAGATTCTATAACATGTTTATCATAAAGAGTAGTATTACATACATATATAACTTTTGTCTTTTACATGTAGTGTTGTTTAATTGACATATATTATTACATACATTTAACATATAGAATTACCAAATAAAAATCATGATTGACAACATGTAAAGATACCGAAGTGACACCATAAAAACTTTTTTAATGGATTTGTTTCTTGTTTTACTGCATTTGATTTGACAAGAAATGGTTTTGACAAGCAACATTTTTATTTCATACTCTTCACACAAGTTACAATCAGCATCGAACACCAAAATATTTTATTACCAAAGCTTTCAAAGAGAACAATTAAAATGAATGTTTAAGAAGGCGGTACAGGCGACAATATTGAATATCGTAGCAACAAATTTCACACGAATAATCTACATCACGAACGACGGCAATTCTACTGGAGCGCAGTGCGGCAACGTCGCGCGTCACTAAACACGCACATTGATTACGTGACGCGACGCTTCTTCGCATGCAGTGCCGTCGGTTCTCTCGTGAAATTCACGTTATTTGTCGCGCGCACAATGTCGCGTCGCAAATCACAATTCACAGAAGACAATATCCGTAGTTTCATAGAGGAAGTGAAGAAGAGGCCATGTCTATGGCACCCAGATAATGAGAATTACAACGATAGAGCAAGTATGGCATCGGCATGGGAAGAAATAAAAGATATAATGCAACAAGAGGGTAAGCGCCATATTGTTATCAAATGACGTATATAACCTTTTTTATTCATGTTTTATCTATTGTTGTACAGATGGCGTTAGAATGAATTGAAAACTTCACTTTCCCTTATTATACTTAAGTGCAGAACACTCCCACTTTTATAATTATCCATTCAACGCGTTTTAATCGTTTATTACTTGCCAATTTAAAAATTGGAAATTAAAATTAGGTTTTACTTAAATTGACATTTAGTGTTATTACCTTTATTCCGGAGATCCATACAATTACACTTATTTATAACTTTTTTATCTATCCATTACGGACTATAGGTAATAGATTTTATTTGTTTCTTATTTTATAGGTTTCCTATACAATTTTGTATAAAGTAAAAGAGTAATTTGTAAACATATTTTGGATAGCTTTTTTGAAATTGTATCCTTTTGTCTGAAAAATGTTTTTTTGTCTGATCTATGAACGGCTGGACTGATGTAGACAAAATTTGTTCTAGTAGAGAGCTGATGTTATGGCGTAAACGCCATACGTTATAACGTACTTCACGTTTCATCATCACCATTTTCATGTTCTAATATATAGAAGTGGATGTTGGTGAAACAGCCGTTAGTCAGTTTATAATTCTTCTAGCTTTTCAAAATACCGTCAGATATTTATTATAGTAGATATTGTCCTTTTATTTACAGAAAATGTTCTTCGACAAAAGTGGAAGACGATAAGGGACATGTTTAAGCGTGAAGTGCGTCGTTGCCACGTGACAGACATCGATGACTATGCAGGGAAATGGCGTTACTTCAAATCACTCTGGTTCCTCCATAGACCTGAAGAATACCCTGAGGACTGCGAAATCTTGGTCGTATCACCAGAATCTAGGAATATTAAATTCGAGCCGAAAGACTGTAGCATTTACGATGTTAATGACGATCCTGATAGTGATCCTTTGCCAGATAAACAGATTAGAATTGAATCAGATGAGGATTATGACTTAATGTTTCTCAAATCGCTTACTCCATACTTAAGAGAATTAGACCCAATACGAAGGCTAGTCGTTAGAAGTAAAATACAAGAGATGGTATTGAATGAAATGGCCGCTCAGAAGGCGGCGAAAAAATGATTTTGAATAACTTCGAATCAGAAATGTGTTTATACATATAAGAAGACCCGTTATGAATAGTTGTAAAAGTATATACATCTGTGGATCATAGCGAAGTTACCATCGATGATAAATAATGTCTAGTCCTGTATCTTCTAGAGTACTACGAGCTCGTTAGTAATCGTTACTAGTACTATGATACTATTTTAACTAAAAATACAAACATGACTTGTTTAAATTCATGATCGATGTTTTTGACCGAAACCGCTAACATGCTTTTAGCTCACTATTTAACTATTTCTAACAATATCAAAAATCCATCATATAATATGGTTGTCAAAATACTTAACAAAAACGCAAAGGTTTAGGCCATAAGTTATTAGGATTTAGATAAACTAAACCTGCAAAGATCAATCTTATATATTAATAAATAATTTTCAACAAGATCAAGGGCAATACAAATTTCAATCACAATAAATTTCTAATCGTTTTAAACAAACCTTTTTATAACGAAACAGAAAAATAAAATATAACTATGACGGTTCGGCCGTGATACCGTCTAGAAAGTCCAGATACCGTCATTTACAAAAAGAACTGTTGTGATTTGTTTAATCTACGAATAAAACCTCATTATTGGTCGTATTTCTTAACTGTTAACAAATGCTCTAGCCTTATATACTTTTAAGTACATTTTGTTTAGTACTAGTTGGTGTTATAAAAGTGCCTTTTATAAATTAAGTTAAGTAATTCAAAATTTTTGTACGAAAATATATGTAACATTTGTTAAAATATTGTTTGTCTATGACTCTAATTGGACTCAAATAATTCCTATGCCAGCCTCTAAGTATATTTTAAAATAGTAAGCAGTTAAATGTTTTGCAAATATCTTACTTCATGTTACATTTGAAATAAAAGCGGTCGTTAAAAACATTTCATTAGTAACAAAAACTGCCTCTTAGAACTGGGCCCAGGTTTAGACGGTTCTTCGAAGCGAACTTTCCGGAATGTCTGAGTCGTGTGTAGGCAATTATATTGTGTAGTTTTAGATGTTATAGACCCGTCCTTTCTTTTCTTAATGCCAGACACCGGTGGGCATAGAACTAGTTTGATTGTAAATGATACTTCAAACACAAAACAACATTATTGTTCAATAATGTAACGTTTATATTAAAAATGCGCATTTCTAGTAATATTCGAAATAACCAACGCACGAAAAACATATTTACACAAAATAATCTATGCATATTTTAGACCCACCGGAAAACAAACCCGAAGTTGTTAGTGCCTTCCGTTACAGAGAAGAGCTTGTTTTAAAGCCTTTTTATTATATTCTCATGCAAGAGTTTATAAAAATTTCATAATCTTTGTAGACTAAATCCGAAAATATCTCATTCCAGAATTTTTAATAAGAGATATTTAGTTATTTCTTCCTCTGCGTTAAAAAGGGCTTGAAACTGATGTTTTTGCTTGAGATTAGGGTATGTGTATAACTTTCTATACATTTTACGTTAGTCTATGAATAGGTCTATAATTTTAGAAGTCCTTTTTGAGGGTTGAACTTCTAATCCCAGGATTAACGTTTGATTACAAACAACACTAATGAATTTGTCAAAGTATCTTTAAAAAACACTTAAATTATTCAAAATGACTTAATCAAATATGATTAATAAAAGTTAATAATAGTATTTCATTAAAGTAATAAAAAAATTTCGTAGTAAATTATTATAATAAATTTTGATATAACTTCAAGCTTAAGGTAGATATAAAATAAACCTTTACATAAGTACGTACTGCTCTAACTTTCTGACTGAAATATAAATTAATTCCTACAATATACCACCAGTTCAGCATAATTGTTTTCTTTGTGCAATAACTACACCTTAACCTAAAAGGTTCGTATTCACGATTGTCTATTTATTCACTGCACACATTTATGGAAAATATCCTGCACATATAAAATCGTTGATTTAACTACAAACAGCCAAAAAGAATTACAGTAGAAGTCACATAATGAGTAAACAATTTTGAATGAATAATGCACCGATTCACCGACGGCCGATCGCATACAATTCACAAAAGTTTTTATACGACGCTTGGCGCCCCGCGTCCCAAACACGCGGTACGGCAACCTCGCACGAATCGATTCCTCACACCGGCAAACTATAGGCACTGATCACTAGCGATGCACTAAAATCTAAAGCGCTATTATTATTAATCGCTTATTAAAACCTCTAAAAGAGTAAATTTGATCCAATACGACAACACGAAAATGTAATTTGAATTTCTAACCAATATCTATGTTAAACCGAGTTAGTAAGATTTTTTCTACAGGCGAGTTAAAGAACGGGTTCTTGGGGATCATCAAGGTCGGAAATAATATCAATACCTTTTAACTCTAAGAAAATATTAACCTTCTATTTGCATTAGAAATATGGTGATTAAATGCTACTAATGTAAAAACATTGAATCTATGTATAAGTTTAAAGTCCGATTTAAAATGTAATAAAAAACCTAAACAAAACAGTTCGAGGTCATTTTTTAGAAACCTTTTTACTTTTTATGGTTTCTAAGTAGTATCATTCTGTTGTGTCTAGCGAAAAGCGTGCGTGTCATCTATACTAAATGTAACAAAGTTAACGAGTTTGTTTGTTTGGTCAGACGCGCTAATCTCAAAAACTACTGATTAAAATGCAAAATTTCTTACACTGTTGGAAAGCCCATTTATGGAGACAGTAATAGGCTATTCAGCATCAAGTTACGGTTAATAAGACCGGAGCATCAATGAAAAATTTTACAAAAACGAGGAAATTCTATTCCTTTTGAGAGGTTACGTTGCGTTCCCTGTGAAAACTGTTAAAGTATCGCAATAATGATGTTAGAGGGAATTGTTTCTCTTTAAAATTTATAACAAATAGCCCGAGGTAGGTATCTTTTAAGGTTAGTTCTCTATAAGCTTTTAAATAATTATCAAATTTGTATATTACCTTATGTGAGCCCGACTAAGTCGCGCAGTCCTGCTAGTGCTGTATAAACGACTTTGTTTTTGAAGTATTTAAATAAATATACCTCGAAAGTTATCAAAATATCCACAGAATACATCCCATATCGCCACTTTAATCATACGTTATGAGGGGAAGCCCAAACGCCAAAGACCAATTTCGACCGTTTGCGGACAATCCCCATTGTTAGACTTCAGAATAGTCCTCGTACAATAATTACCCGCACATCTCATTGTTAATGTTACACTTGTTTATTTTTTGACAATGTTATCGTGAATATTAACGAGGATGACTTAATGGACTGAATTGTATAATGTGTAAAAACATATCTTTTTATCGTGAATATTATATGTTGTATAAAATTGTGATTTATATCAGCGTAGGTGTTAAAATTATTCACATTAAAATATTTGGTAAGCTACAACTGCGTTCTTCTAAGTCAAAACATATTTTATAAATTCCCCCTCAAGCCAAACGCTTCAATAATAAAACTACCTTCAAGTCCATTACAGTTAATTTAAGACAAGACTAAGAAATCTTAAAGTTGGTTTTTGTATGTCATATCAATTCTATTTCCATAATTTTCTGTAATAATTGTATAAAAATCGCTGTTATAACGATATTTTAAACTATCTAGGGAATTTCACGGTAAACAAGAAAGTATATTCTATGATTATGGTACATTATAATAATCACATATTTATACATAAACTATGAAAAGATAAAGTATTTTTTTATTATATATAGATATTGAGAATATCGTTATAGGATGTACCTTGCCTACAGAAATCAGTGAAATAAAAGATAAAACGTTGATATGCGCTATGAAAAGCGCATTGATGATAAGGATCTCGTCTTATCTGTGGCGCAAATCACCTATTTGAAAGTTATCTTTTATATAGTTAATCTCATTTTGTCGTGTTCGATCAAATTAGTCTTATATATCTTTTAGTTATTGATATCATACTTACATACACAATTCATAACAATTACTTGTTTTTTTTTAATATTGTATTCTCAATATTATAGTAGGCAGGTAATTCGGGGAGATATTATGGTGTTACCTGAATAAATATATTATAGATGCATTACTCGATAACGTATAGTGTTAAGTTCGTCATTTGACTTGATCAATAGGAATGCAGAGAAAATTAAACAGACATAACAGCTTTATTTCTTTATATCTTGTAATAAAAGTATGAACCTCCAAAAATATAATATCAAACGTGTGCAATAAGTCACCTTTATTAAGATTAACATAATGTTTTATACGTTTATAAGAGATCGTCAAACATTTTCCTGTGTTCTTGCACTTCAGTCGTCTTACTTTAGTGCAATTCGATAACATACCATTTTTTAGCTCAAATTTTGTGAGATTGAAAAGAGAAGAGTTTCATTGTGTAAATTGAGGACTGCGATATACTCGTATATTGTACAATAATAAGATATGCCTACTTCCAAACCTCGAAGGTTTCTTTAAATAAATTTACATACATAATTTTTTTCATTAGTGTTATTTACTTTTTGTAATAGATTATTAATAACTTTAACTATCATTTATTGTGGTTTGATATCTGGTGTCCATAAGACTGAAAAGTCCCACAAAAGTCGCCACAAGTAGTAACTTATAATTAAAGTCGAAAGATACCTCTGAAATTTAAACATCTGCCAGTATAATCGACCTATCGAAAATCATGCATTTTTACGATTTTTTGCGGAACCCTGATTGCTTTTATAAAATATAAGTAGCCTATGTTACGTACTTTAATTGCAGCTATTTGCCAGTTATGGTACCTTCAAAATCAATTGTTCCGTTTCGTTACTTAAATGGAACAAACAACCAGACTGACCAAAATATTGCAAATTATAACACTTTATATGTATTTAGACTAAAAAGCTGTTAATGTAATAATACAATGTGACATTTCAATTTTACTTATTCGTGGGTTGTAGAAAATATATGTATGTACACTTACATAAATTAAATACTTAACACAATACTTATAGAAAAATATTGTGGGCTACAATTCCTCGATCGACATAGAACTTCGTATAAAAACTACGACGTATTGTCATAGTCTTACATCAGCTTCGACTGTTTTGAAAAACATTTAATGATATTCTTTTGGTAATCTGCTTTCCTTAAACTCGTATTTTTAGACGAAACTTACTACAGACCAAGTAGAATTTCTTGTCGATCCCTTTATTGTGTATTGAGTTTCGTTAGTTTAACAAATATGGAAGATAAAAGTAAAGTTACTTGTTGTTATATACTTCATGTAGTAGATCATTACGAAATGCTCAACAAATAGATAAATAAGTACTAGTGGACCTGCACGATTTCGTTTATATCTCATAACTTAATATAAGCAATTAGAAAGACTTTTTGTTGAGTAATTTAACTATATATGCTGGCAAGGAAACTGTTAAAAGGAATAAATTTTCTCCGATTGTTTAGCATTTTTCATTTATGCTCTACTGTTATTGGTTATAGCACTATGTTACACAACTTATAGCTTTCATTCATAATTGGACAACCCAATACAAATATAATTTTTCAAAGATCGGGAGGTTAGAGCATTCAAACAAACTGCTCAGCTTTCTAATATTAGTATAGATGTAAGATTGTTTTCGAAGTAAACCTAGACACAAATTCAAAAAATAATTTGATCGAAGTTATCTTGAAGATTTCAGAATAAGATAAGTACGACGACCCACTGAAGATGCTTGGATTGGCTGGCTATTGATACCAATATCTGGTGATAGTGATGTTGATTGCGCAATTCGTTCTCAGGTGGGTACTACTGATTCGAAATTCGAAGTTCTTTCCTTTCTGAAAGGCCCGTTTATTGAGAAAAGCTTTAGCTTATACAGCATTGCGCTAGGAGGAGTGACACATCACTGGGAAATGTTGCAAAAACGGATAATGTTTATCCATTTTGAAAGCGTCTGTTGTGTGCATTACGTAAGTGGTTCAAGTTATAGTATAATCATGTAGGACAGCATTGTTCCGTATATCTAACTTTTACAGTTGGCTCGCTGTAACATTTTAATTAGTTGTCAAATTTATATAGTATCTTATGTGACACAGATCAAACTGTCACCTCTCGCGGATCATCTAGTTAGATTTCAAAGCTACTTGGCTCCCTCAGAACTTTTACATAATTTCTTGTAATGATGGAGCAGAAACATAGATCTCAAAATATTCACCGGATCATCGATCAGTCAAACTTGTGTTGAGCAGGAGAAGAGTCAGAAATCTGGATAAATTCTTATAAGTAGTATAGAACAATTGTCTAGTTGACTGATTTTAATCGCTAAAAATGCACCGAAATCGGTTATAATGAGAATTTTCAATAATAAAACTTAAATTTTATATAAAAAAATGTTAATATCGTGAAATGGAAAACTGTTCGTAATATACATATAAACAGTGATTACAATGGATGCGTATGTGGTATTTTATAGTTCTCGTTACGTTTTATTCTTTCATACGATTATGAATCAATAGGTGGAATGGCTTAAAGTTTTGCATAGACAAATAGATATAGATAATGATAGAGATCCGACTACTTATGAGATCTATACCACTATCACTATTCAAAAAAAATTATAGATACTCGACGTTTTTTACACACTCTTAAAGTATTACAACAGTTAATTATCATTTTTATTATAAATCATTCGTCTGAGAGATTTTATTGATATGATCGTTTCATTGAACTAATTAAAAAGTTTCCGAAAAGTGATCTGGTTACCAAATAGTTCGCTGGTGGGCGAAACGACTTAACAGAAGTATATCTAACTCTGTCTCTCTGCAGGGAGCCTGCGTAACTTGATAAGGTAATAAATAAAATATGCTCTTCACTCTATCTCTTTCTCTCACGTCCACGATTATGCCCATCTCTGTCTCTACGAACCTATTTGTGTTTAGTTATCGCTCAAATACTTTTTCTTCGAACTTTACTAACCTTGAATATAAGTTGCTTTTCAGTTTCTATCAACTACATATTGAAATTGTACTTATTAAATATTTATTAACACCCTTTTCGAATAGAATAAAAGTACTTATAATACATATTAGTTAAATATAAATGTAAGGATTCTTATATTCACGCTTAAAAATTATCTCATATTAGTAATCAAAATATAAAGAAGGCTATAATCCTGTTTAAAATTTCGATAAAAAACCTTAACGTTAAATTTTGTCATATATACCTGAATCGAATACTTCCTTTACAAATAATTCCCACAACATAAATAGTATCCAGTTAGACAAGTAGGTTCCTATAGTAACTATCTTTGCTTTTATTGGACTCGTGAAGCGGGTTTTATTTTGACGGCGACGCTGCGGTGACGTCATTTCAGACACAGTACATCGTAAACAGTCTTCTAAGTCCTGAATTAGCTGATATTTCTACTCTTGCGTAGATTAACCTGTATAATTTTTCTAAAACTAGTTATCTGATGATGTTTATTTTCGTTTATTGATGTTTTCTTATTCAATTTAAAAACAATATTTTCGTCATTAAAATATTTAAACGTAAACTAAAATGCGAGAAATTTGATATGTATTGTTTTAGTATTATAATTACAATATAAATTATGATACATCAATAAATTGGCTAATATATGTAGAATTTCATTGTGAATTTTTATGGTCAATAATGTAAAATTAAATGATAGCTCTAAAATAGTACAACTTATGACTTTATTGTTCGTAATACCGTATGCGTTCATTAGAAAATTAATTTTTCGAATCAATTCTATGTTTATATTTTATGTTCTCAGTTGTGCTGCTTGTTACTTTACTGTTTAACATAAGTACTGTAGTCTATGCTAGAAGCTAGTAATAAGCATAACCATTATGTAGACTAGAAAGTTATTATTTTAGCTTTGCATGATATTTCGTACAATTAATATACAGAATTGGGAACCAATGAGTCCTTTTTCCTTACTTGTAGTCCCAAGTGCAAGTGTTAGGAATTTTTATTTCTTTTATTTTAACAGCCATAAATATTATTCAAACGATTACACAATGAGTTTGTTCTGCATTTTGATTGACACCATGGAATATAAAACGCCAGCGCATTACATTCATTGCGAAACTAAAGCTTGAAACGCGATACCCGACTTTTCGGCGGTGCTTAATTACTAGAATTATTTCTTCATTACCCCTTCATGGCCAGGCATAGCGCTCTCCCCTTTTGACGCCGCGGCTGCATAAAGGTAATACCAGGTAATACTCGAAATACCTCGAACTTTGAAACCCTATGCTCCTAAAAGTTTACAAGAGACCGTTGCCTCGTTCGAAGAATGGCGGAATCCTTATAATGCAGGTTGTATACGAAACTTGTTTGACCAGAATCGAGGAAAAAAGTGGCAGGCAAGTTCGCCTACAATAGCATTCCGCTTCGGCCCGCCTGCGACCCGCCCTCTAGTCGGTCTCACCTCGTCCCGGCCCCCGCGCGTCCCACATCGACTCCGGTTCGCTGCGAACCAGCGTTCGGAACCGTACGATAATTATCGTACACATACGATAATTTTGTGCCTACGTACGATGTACGATAGCAT
>JAOSYY010000010.1:4428247-4444562 GCA_025727935.1 Hebomoia glaucippe
CGATAATTTCGATCCATGTACGATAATTTTACGCCGTTGGTACGATAATCAGTCCACTTCAGGTTGCTAACGCTGCTGCGAACGAACGACGCACAGTCCGCGATGAAATACTGTCCGTGAACGCGTGTATCGCGCTTACAAATTTTACTACACAAAAACTAGAACCAATTACTTACTACCACTAAATTGTATTCCGCTCATGATACTTTTCATCTATATCTAAAACTAAAAATATCCTAGTGTATGGTACTATTCGTAATAGGAATAGTGATGCATTACTTAATGCATTTTAGTTGCATTGTTAGTGTGAAGTGTTAGATCGGTCCAATTATTCGGTGTTATCGATTTTGCGTCCACTCATCCCAAACAGCTGTTTAGGCATGCGGAGGACACCGCTCCGGCTCTATATTGTTCTTTCTCTATATTAAATAATGTTATACTTGTACCGGTTTTGTGACAAGAAATAGGATACAGTCGTGTAGACGATAATCGTTAAGTTTCGGGCAATGAAATCGGTAAAACGGTGTTGTGAAGTGATATAAAACTTACTGTTTGTTTGATAAAAGGCCAATAACATTACAAACTCTAATAGTTACTATTTAACTCCTATTGGATACAGTGTCTGTGAAAAGTGGAATTTTGTGTTACTTTCTAGTGTTTTTCGTTTTGGATTTCCTATTTGGATGTGGAATACGACCTGTTAATAAGGTGAGTTTTAGATTTTTAATATTTATGTGTTTAAATCGGGTAGGAATAGTATTTAGACGGAAGCTTTGCTATGCCGTAGGCCTATCCGAGACGCGGTAACGTTAACATAGAACGAACTGTATGCGTGAAGTTACAAGAATAAAGGCAAAAAAATAAGTATTATATACAATTTTGTATACAAATTGGTTAATCATCGACTTTTACATTGATAATTTTAACTACTTAATATATTTTTAGAAAGATATAACCATTAATTAAGGTTCTAGGTTTTAGATTTTTAAAATTTAAATTTATATAAAGATAGGTATCGAGAATTAAGTTGATATAATAAGGATTATTCGTTATGTTAGTAAATAAAAGGGTCTAGGTAATATTAATGTAAAGATTTTCTTTATAACTTATGTCAAAAAACATATAGCATAAGTGTAACAAAATCTTAGACACAAAAACAATCTTTTACGGTGGTTCTTATGATCTGTCAATAAAATATTTAAAACAGTTTGTTAAAATGATATTAATTAATATACATTTTTATATTAGACAGAGATTTAGAATGCCCGCTACTATAAGAAGACAGGACAGAATAGCACGAAGTGGTCAAACAACTTTGTAAAATTGGCAGGAAACCGTTGGATACAGGTTGCTAGGGCTATTTCTTGCTAGTCTTTCTATCTACGTCCAATTATACTGTCTGTAAGACTAGTTCATGCTAAGCAAATAAAATGATTTGACCGTTTTTATATAATATATTGTTATAGTAGTAAGAATTTTATCATATAGTTGTAACTTGAATCATAAAAGTTAAAAATTGTTTTAAAAAACAAACCGAAATTCTTCCGAAGCGGATAAAATTAAGTATTGATTGATTGCTAGCTTTTATTTATGATTTTGTTGTCTATCAGTGTATCCAGTGGAGTAGGGCATGATCTAGCTTGTTTCTTATTGTTTTGCAAAAGAATGTCTATCTATTTCTATATTATTATCACACTTTTATAAGCTTCTCTTTAAACTAACAATATTACCGAATCTAAGTAAAAATTAATGAAATTTCGTGTTTCAAAGTTTTATAGAATATATTTTCAACTATAATTTCGCATCGTAGAACTTATTTGATGGAGCCAGCAAGTAAACCGTTTTATTCCTACATAGATTTAATTAAAATACACTTTCTAGAGAATTTTATTAGCGATAGCGATTAATTCACGAAAAAAGTCGTTTGTTCCAGTGATAACAAGGTTTTTAAATGTGCCTGTCTATCCTGCCATATTTATTTCTATATGACAGTTACAGGCAAATATAATACTTACTAAAGTAGATGATAAGTTATTAGATGATAACCTCGTTCACAAGTCACCATTGTAAATTGTACAGTTAAAGGTAAAAACGGGTAATTCTTTACTTCTCGACTTTTCTATCTATTCCCTTCTAACTTAATGAATATTAGATTAAAATTACTACCTAGATCAGTACCTGCATTTCAGAGATAGTTCCCAATCATACTAAAATAATAAATATTTTAGAATGGTCCCTTTAGTACTAATTAAGATTTTAAACTTTCGATTTTAGTTACAAGAGATCCTTCCTATGAGATTGCCCTGTAGAGATGAAATTTTTTTAAAACCCCTCTTTTATACAAATGACGACTATTCAATCAAATTTATTGTGATAAACACTAATCGAATCTGAACAATTAAACCTGAATGTTAGAATGCATTTATAAGTTACAAGTACAGCTGTTATATTTAGCGTTTTTAGTTATTATATTTTCAAACAATAATGTTTCTTAAAAGCTACACTAATATTGATACATACATATACATACTGCACTTTACATGCAGACCCAGAACGTAGATACATATATAATATATTTGTGTATAAAATTGTCTTGCCAGTATTATAGCAATAATATAAATTTATAAATGTTTAAGAAAAAATAATAATCTTTTATAAATAATACCGGATAATTACGTTTCGCTACGATGGTTACAACTGAAACTAAAAATGACATGTTAAAAAATTATCAGAAGCGGTTCATTTGTTTAAAGTTCTGATTCCATGGATACACAGGACACATTTAACTAATAATAGTAACATAATTTCAATTTTACTTCTCTATGGAAGATTCCAAAACACTCCTTGTTTAGACACTAACTTTTGACCTCGGCTTCGTTCGCTTTCATTTCGATTTTGTCGACTATTTCTACTTGTCCATCATATTAGTTTTTGGGAAAGTAATTGAATGTACAAGCACGTGTTTTTTACTGATTATATAATATGTGTATTGAAGACTTAGAGGATATATATTTAAATGCTGATAACTTTTTCTCATTACATCCGACATAGATGAAACAAAAGCAATGTAATGTTCTGAGATACGCTTAATGTAATTGTGACATAACTGCGACATAACCCGTTTAGTAATTTCCGATTTTACGATGAAAAACACTCCTTTATGTTCTGCCGCTGTTTTCGAATCGCCCACAATTGTTTTTGCATAAATTCATTGAATGCAGAGACATGCTAATTGTACTGATTTATTATGCATAGGTAAAGATAACTTAAGTTTAATATTAAAAACGTAAATTTCTATTTTACTAGATAATTATTGTTAATGATATAATTATTATTATTAACGATATAATTGTTAGTAATATAATGTTTATATTATTCATTTAATATGTTATTATTACTTTTATATCACATTAGTATTGTAATCACTAGCTACAAGACTGCTCCGATTTTGCACCTGTTTATCTTATAATATATGTTTGTATGGAATAAATACTTTTTTACAAGGCCATCATGGACTAACCGTTACCCGTGACTTCATTTGTGTTAACATTCAAATTAGATCTATTTTTGGAATTAAATATACCCTATGTGATAAAACAACTAATCAATTTTTGGTTGATTGAACATCATAAATACATTTTTTCGAAGTTATAATATTAGTTTTTAGAAGATTATGTATTTTATTTGTTTGGAACAGAAAATGTTAATGCAACCTAGAAGCATTGAAGCACGGAATGAAACAACAGTAGGATAAATCATTCATTGTTTTTGTATATCATGTGATAATTGATATATTACTAAATGACATATTTCAGAAATTATTCATTGTACTATTGGTGGAATGGGCTAAGTATGGGACAGTTGGCTAATGTTAATTCTCCTGGACTATATGTAATTAGTGTGTAGGAAGTGTTTAGAATATGATTTATATAATATGAGTTTATATCTAATGTGATTTTAGTAAATGTTTGACTAGTATTTAATTCTAAAAGACGGAATTATAATACACACTGTCAATTGAAGCTTTATATAACTCTCGAATGCACTAAAGGTAGCATGATTTAAGTTCGCACCGAAAAATAAAAAGTTCTTAGTAAGCTTAGCGAAAAAAAATCAAAATAATTATATTTTTTCGAATACTCGACATAAAATTAAATAAGATCGATAACAGAGCGTCATTAATTAATAAATGATGTAATATACTTAAGGCCTTAGAGTTGGTAACGCCTCTTCTAGATCTCTTAATCGCTTATGATCAGATGAACTGTATGCTCGTTTGCTGTCTTCTAGTATAAAACAAAAATACAATATCTTTGTCTTAAGTTCCTCACATTGGCTATATAAGTTATTTTTCAATGAGGTATTCTCACTATCCATACCGCAAGTCGCGATTAACTAGTTCCGTTTTAAAAAAACACAATAACAAACTTATCAACAATAAATTTAATAGGTATTACGGCACGAGAGAAACTCATAAAACTTCGATAAAATTATCATTCGACTAAAATACTTGGAATTAATGCGACATTTAGCAGCAAATCGCTAAGATATATACGACTACGCATTATCTACTGTTTTTAAATAATTCACAAGTCCAATTTTGGTGTAGCTCTTAAATGATATCCGCCATATTTATGACATAACTGACTTCTGGCTTTGAAGTGAGTTACTACTTTCAATAGCGAAACTAACCAGTCCAGGCCGGGAGAGTCAGAGGTAACAAGCGCAGGGGAGTGCAGGGAAATGGCTGACACTCGCGCCGTCCGCCAGCGATACGTTGGTTTTAGATCAGGTACCACACTCCCTGGGCCACTAGCATACATTGGAGCAGGGGTCTGTCTATAAAGGATATCCCCCTAAGAAAAAAGGGAAAAAGACACAAGACGATCTCAATCATGGGTCAATTTTAACTACTAGAAATACATAAAGGCTTGGGCAACCATTATAATATTCTAATGTACCATTTTATCACATTTGAGAATACGGATAAATATAGCTTTTATAATTATCTCAAGTACGAAGTGACTTGTGAGTGTTACGACCAGTGAATTAAACATATGGTACACAAATGTGGACTATAATGAAATTTAATTATAAACGGATATATTCCGTTATTCACAAGTTATTTTTTTAAAGTACTGCTTGATATTTGTGTGATTTGTATTGTGTGTGCTTGACTATTTTATAGAATATGTTTCTTCTGGCCTTGTTATCGTATACTTTGTCTATTGTACATATACTCATAGTCTCGAATCCAGAAATCACTATGAATCAATCTATCGTTTCTATGTTCTTTCTGTCATGTGACTACTTTTACGTTCATCACCTTTTTGTCACTCTGACAAGTTTCATCTTCCTTCATAACTGATTTATTCTTTTTACTACTTTGAGTTTATGTTATACAAAAAAAAGTAATATTTTCCTAGTTATCACATTTGTTTATTGAATAGAGAGGCCAACGAACATATACTTCATCTGATATTAAGAGATTCCTGTCGCCCATGAACACCTCCAGGACCAGAAGTCCTTGGAGTCCTAGGAGAAGTGTTTCCAATCTTAAAACCGTAGCTATATTAGCCATATAATGTTATTTTGAAGAACTAAGAGAATTTTGCTTGGTACAGAATTTGATAAGCGAAAGCCATAGCCATTTCATAAACGTCTAGGTTCCTCTTAAGATTATTTTTAAATTCTCGCATTAAAATATTACAGATACTACATTATACATATATCCATAACTGCATTCCTATTTGTTACTATACAAAAGCATGTATCTGCGATGGATAATTTATAAGGTGTACAACATTGTAATCTTAGCCGCCTTTTTTCTTTTCAAATTTCGAAGAAACGTCACTAGAGATCCGGTTGAAGCCAATAAATGTCACTAAATCTATAGTTAGAATTAGCAAATAAAACTATTTGAAGATGATAATATATAGCGAGCGTACAGCTTTTGGCTTTAGGTTCCACTTACAAATACGATGAGTGACTTCAGCGTGTGTTCTTAACTGCGCACTATATCAAATTTTAGTGTCCATCCATTAGGATAGAACTGTTTGTAATTAGAGATCACAGCGACGTTTATAGAACGACCTTTTTGTCGTACATACGAAATTATCAATTACTAGGCTTTGACCGCTGCGACACTTACAATAAGCACAAAATTTTTGATTACACCAAATCTGTGAATTATTTAGCTTTTTTTAAGTGATACAATATTTATAAGATCTTTAGTTTAGTTAATTTCAATAGACAAAAATGTATCTACACCTTCGTAATTTACTATAGATATAGATATTCTAATTGCAAAATATTTCCGAAGTTTTATGTCAAAATTCCTGTTCTTCATTTGTTACTTCGCTTAAATTTCATGTTATATCTCGTTTATACGAGATTCAAGGTTATATTGTCGTACCACATCCACAGAATATTTGCGATACTGGTCTGTCACTCTATTTATTATTTATTTGAGAATTCAAGTAACATCACCGTTGTAAAACTTGTTTACGGCTTCTAAAGTCCTTTTTTTCGTTCCACATTAAGAACTGAGTTGTGATGACTTTCTATGATCGAAAGCTTTCTCATTAAATATGGTAAATGGGCTAAGTACTAATGTCTGTTTCCCGTATTGTATGGCGTAGAGAAGTATGCCATGAACCAAGTTTTGTATGACCAAAGTACAAATATGGCTTTCACGATCATAGACCCTGTACCTTAATAAGCCAGAGAAGACTAGATATTCAGAAATGCTAAATTGTGACTACTGAATTTAGTAACTTATATTTAGTATTTAATGTTTCTTAGTAGTTTAATGTCGAGTGTCTATTATTAGTTAAACAACCCTGTACAGCTTTCGATTTTCTGTTTATACGTACATTTTATAGGCTTTAGTTCGATTAGCACCGTTGTATTTAAAAATTCTTAGCCTTTCCAAAAACATGTATCTCTCATATTCATTTCATCAAAATGTAACGTGTGATTTGTACACCAATGTATGCCACATTAGTACTTAATGAAAGAATTGAATGAAATAGTATTTAGGATTGCGATTAATTTTATAATTTGTAACCGTGATATAAGATATTAATTAGAACTGTAATTAGATATATAAATGTAATTTCACATTAATTTTAAATAACGCTGAATTGTATGTTTTCATTTTATATTCTATTTAAAAAGGATATATATATTTATAAACTATGTTTTGTAGCGAAAACACTTATTGCATTATACAGAAGTGTAAATAAACACCTTAGTTCATATCTGAGGCCTAGATCCATTTTAGTACAACGCCTACACTATAAAGTAGCTAGTAGGTAGGTACCTACTGGCTAAGTAGTTCTTCTTTTAACAATTTACACCTGTGATATCTATTAATGTGGTCCTAAACTTGTATTATAGCTTTCATTATGATTAATTCTAGTAGCCACTAAGTTTTCGAAATTCAAACGTTTTCTTTCCTTTGGCAAAGAACGGTGTTTGGGTAAAGTTTTCAGGTTCCAACAAAAAAAAAAACACTTTCAAGTTTCTTTTTTGTGAATGTACAGGTTTGTAAGTATACAGAGTTAGCAAAATGACAAACAGCTTTTATATGTTTATGTCAGAAAGCATACGATATATTTTATTTAAATCTTACACTTACACTAAACTTACTTAAGCATTTATTTTACCTTTAACAGAGCACACTGATCATGCGCAATATTTATGAATAGAGATTTAAGATTTTAATTCACATATTAATACATAGTTGATCTTAAATCAAAACATATGATGCAGATTACAATATCAGAATACTTGATCAAGATTTAAGGCATTTTTAAAGATCCCATTAATAATTTTATAAATTAAATAACTGACACACGAAAACATGTACCATTTGATATTGGGATCACAGTAACACATAGTTAATTATGATATGATTCAATGTCTATTTGAAATATTTAATGATTGAGTACGTGATAACTGTTTGATACAATTCTTTCACAAATTTATACCAACGTTATTGACGTTTTGAAATTCATACGATCCCTCCAATAACCTAAAGAATCTCAATGAATACATTGTAAATCAGTGTTTTAAACAGATCCCTTAATTGAAGTTTAGACATAAACTAAACCCATCATCATCCTAATGATTATAATTTGAATTTCGAACGCATCGTATATTACTATTCTTACCAACGCAACACTTTATAATTACGTACTTCGTCTCGCCGTGAAATATTTTCGTTTACGAACATGCAGCTAGGAGCGAGCGGCCTCCAGCCAAGTGAAATGCACAAAATCCATTCGCTTTTATCTCGTTACCTTTTACTGACATTCGAAACTAAATCCTCTTACTTTGGATTAAAGTTCAAATTGCAGAAACGATCATTTTTTATTCTATAGATTATGTGTTTCGTAAGATATGGGTACGAGCGATTTTGATGTTTGTATAGATAGGATTTGAGTTGAATATCGTTTGTGAGTAATAAATAAGGGTCGGTAAAAAGTTAGCAAGCTGAATTGGAACTTGCAAGTTGGTGTTAGAGTACGTTTTTGTATAGGTGTTATTTAAAAGTTCTTTATGGTATTCTGGCAATCAGCTGTTTGGGCACGAGCGTCCCCCTGGAGCGGATGATGTCAGCTCCCTTCGTTGTATTAAGTTTTGTAAAATTGCGTCCCCTAGCGGTTTATCGCGGGATAAGTGTAGAAATGTTCTTAAAAAATATAAAATTGAACTAATAATTTATAAATCGTAAGTTGGAAATAAAATTTAAGTAGCTAAAAGGATGTTGATGACGTATTCTCTTCAATATGCCTCTCTAAAACCCTAATACAAATCTTAAATGTCAAGGTATTGTTAGTTTCTTTGTCTCGTGCCTATAATAAAACACTGTTCTTTTGTTTTGATCGAATATATGTTGAAACATCTGATTTATTTGTTTAACGAGCTTATTTCTTCGAAATATAATAATTTAAACATCTACAGCGCATCATAGTTCAATTAATGAGTTCATGTAGCCAAGATAACTCTTGACATAATGTGAGCCTAATGCTCGCTTTTCGATGTCCGATAAAAAATAATCAAAGATCGGATCGAACGTAACTGTTAGGTGACATTATTCACAAATGATTTCTTATAAAACTCGTCTTAAGCGACGTTTAATCCAGTGGTATCGATTCTTAAAACCAAGGCCAAGAACGGGTATCTATAATATGAAAAATGACCTTTACTTTCCTGTAAATATAAAAGGTTAAGTTCTATTATTTTAACTCTCAGAGAAGTTAAAGTATTAAAGGTTACTATTCAAAATAGTAGTATTTATAAATATACTGGCCATTGGTGTCTATTGTCAATTTCCGGTACCTTCGCTGTAATGAGGTATATATATATAATCGATCTAATTCAAACATTTAAGACAAGATAATTTGATCTAAATGTATCAAATTTATAACAAATTTAGGGTGTCGATTTACGATATTCATTTTCTTTTGGACTACTTTTCTGACTCTGTTTTTCTTAAAGACCCCGTTTTTGCCTACTTACTATGAATACTTATAAAGTATGTTAAAGTATTTCTAAATTAAGTTATAGTCTAAATAGAACTTCCTACGCTTAGTTTAAATACGTGATGTTCATAAAATATAATTTTTAGGTCAAAGGTAGGTACCTAATTGAAAATCTTTCCATGAACTTTAATCCTATAAAAAATAGAAATCTAATCTAATTTATTGCAAAAATAAAAAATAGTTCTAGTTGTCTATGATTTGTCAAACATATATATGTAAATAAATTACTATTTTTGCACATATATATGAGAGTCAAAATGCAAAATCTCTTCACAAAACAGTGTCAGACTTCGTGTATATCACAACATTCACTTTAAAAAAATTCATTCCAATTTCAGTCAGTACGATACAGGGGGCACGTTAATTAGGCCCTCCCGATACAAATTAAAAGACGCACTGATCCGCTATGCATAATTCATTCAGACGGCGTCCTATCTGCAACATCTACGGGTTTTGTTCAAACACTTTTTAACTAACAAATATCCACAATTAATAGACGCCTTCGAAGACCGGTTTCAGAGATATTTTAATTTGATTTCACTGATATCGTGGCGCAGGTACGAAAACACACCATTCCTGTATTTAATGGACCAAATATTTATCTCGTGTGTTGCATTTCGTTTTATATCACGGTTTTATTAGCTTTACATAAAAATAATAAACAATGTAATCATATCTTGAAGGTCAGTTTAACTAACTTCTAGTTGTCATATCCAAATGAAACTTTGTAATATACATGTAAGTTTAGTTCCTAAACTAGGGACGTAGTTTGTACGACATTACTACCTAATAAATGAGTACTTGTGGCTAATCTTAATATCGAGGTCTTCAAAAATTATTTAATTCTTATATATTCCCCACATATTATTATTAAGCCGCTGTAACTTTGAGTGGCCTGTTCGTGACATCTACTTTGCATGCGTCGTGAGTGCGATTAATTTATTTTTTATTCAGAATGATATGAATAGTGCTTCGCAGTTTCAACCGCATGAATATATAAAATCTTACGTCATGAAAAGAGTTAGATGTGATCGGACAAGTAGTTGTGGTGTTTGTTTATATCTTATACTAGATGACCCGCGCACCGTTGTCTGTGTCTCATAAAATATTCCTTTATATAGCGCACCCAACGGAAGCTCTCAAAAGGGATACATTTTTCTATTTTTATCAAAATTTTTCATTGGTTTTCTGCTCCTATTGGTAGCAGCGTGATCTTGTGTTCTTCGTTTTGTCTTCTTCGATAAATGGGGTTTCACTTAAATGGGGAACACTAAAAGAATTTCTCAATTCGAAGCACTGGTTTCTCTGATCAGCGCGTTCAACTGAAGAAATAAACAAGCTTTTCACCTTTAATAATAATATAAATAACATTGTTTTATAAATTCACAAATCACGCCTCTTTCCCGTACGGTTAGGTGAGACTACGTCTATTACTTCTTAGCATGCTAAAATACTTTTTTCGCTTTCTTTGCTTAGATCAATACTTTCATGCCCGCTTCTTGATTTGAGACACTCTTGACGTTTCATTTCTTTCTTTCAGGCCTAAAATTCCCTACCATATCTTAGTCTTAAAATAAGTATTTAACCAGTTGCAACTTCTCAGATATTTCCAACTATAGATCATTATGTTAAAAACATAACTTGGTTATATCACCCAGTGAGCCTAAGCACGTCTGACCGTCGATGTGTAAAAGAAAGACAAATCTATAAAAGAACTCGTCTTATAGATGCTTATCTTTTACCACGATGGTTATCAACCTGAGAAGAACCATTCGCGTATAAAAACCACTAGACAACCTTTAGACAACCCGCGAAGATTCCTTATAAAGGGCTGAGACTTTCGTAAAAGGGTTTATTCTTGGAACCCACCGTGTTTAGTTAACAATAGATCGTTTTGTCCAACAGAAATGTATTTTTGCGTCTCTACTTCTCTAGTTATGGCAGGTGTTATTTGAACTAAAAAAATAGTTTTTCTTCTCAAAAATGTTGTATCGAATGAAGTCGTAGTCATAATTAAAACTATTATTTATATTTTTCATAACCAAGTGAACAGAGAATACGAGAACAAGGACTTTGGATTTTAATTTTTTAGTACATTTCTCAGTCCATTGAACAATTTACCTTCTGTGTCCTGTCTGATGTGTCTTTATTATTTATTAAAGATTAACGTAATACAAGTATAGGTACTCTTTAGCTAAACGCAACAACTATTTCTTATTTAAGAAAAGAAGTTTATTTATATGTCAAAAATTTTAATTTTCTACATTTAACAATAAATTCAAACATGTTTGTTTATTCTTTAGACATTAAAGTAAGCTCTTCTCTATTATAAGATAAGGTTTAGTCTAATGATTATAAGCTTGTAATTATTAATCGTCAGTGGAAAGTTAGTGGTAGTTTCAAGAAATATAGTTTGGAACTAGTCTTGAAGGCTTCTATGCATGATTTAAAAGGAAATCCCTTTCTACACTGGGTGATACTTCGCACAAATGAAATCAAAGATTATACATTTCACATAAAATCGAGTCGGCCTTATTTCCTTTCTATACCAAAGTAATGATTTGAACAGCGTGTTATTAGCAATTGAAAGCTGGTTTGCTCTCGTCATAAAAAAGCGACGGTTAAGACATTCCTCGGGGTTTAATGACCCACTGTCCTCTTATTGATCCGTCGTAGGGCAATACATTCCGTACATACTATATACCGTGCGTGCGTATAAACCACTTTAACATATACTATTTTACCTGACCTGCAAATTTGTCGGCGTCATATGAGATATTAACATCTATGGAGATAGCAGATAAACCATTTCTGTGAAAAAGTGTACGTAACAACTTTCATAATGTTCGCTCGAATAGTTTCCGAGTTTAGCAATGTCATATATCACACATCTCTTATATTTAGTACGTGATATATACTATACTTTGCTTATGGGGTCGTTCGAGTACATACAAAAGCAGCTTACCAATGCCCCAAATAAAACATTCAACCTTAGCGACCCATATCGTAGTTTCCCTTTATATAGTGTTTAAAATTCTTTGTGTTGAAGATATTAATAGATACGTGTATTTTATAGGTAAAAGCACAAAATTCTTGTTCGAAATTAGCAATTTGGCCTTAGTAGCAAAGGTCGAGCACTTTACATATTTTTTACCAAAGCTTTGTGTTTATTGTAGGCTAAGTAAAACTATTATAATGAAATTTTTAGGTTAGGTTCAGGTGAAATTGGAACGCTCTATATTGTAACTTCTAATTAAAGAATGATTGTTATGTATCTTAAAAGTAGAGGCGATACTGTTCAAACGGTATTATATCTATCAAAATTGAAGTTTCATTTGCTTAAGATCTATTAATGTAGTAGGTTTAATCACAGCTGTATTGTTAAAGTTCATGGCTCTATTAATACCAACATGATCACCATTTTAGGTTGTAAACTTAACAAATTTACGTGTATGGTCTTAGTTATCTAGTTTAGTTTAAGTACACTGTATGACCCTAAAATGCAATTCTTTATGCTTCTCTGTTTATCAAAGGGGTCCATGAAGATGTTAGTTTTTCTTTCGTTCCAGTTTCGCTTTTATGGGGGTATACAACATAATGATAACTTATAAAAATTCACTATTCGCCAATAAAAACTATAAATGTATACCTATTTCATTTACATATACGTATTGTATATGTATGATATGATATAAAGAAATTTGTAACATGAAGCTAAAAGGATGAGTGCAGAAAAGTGCACATAACGCAAATATGAAGTTAGAAAATTGCAATGAAATCTTGCAAGTTCCCGCAAAACTTTGTCATAAAAAAGTTACACCGTAGATTTGAAACTGGATTTCTAGACTAAAGTTAAGAAAAAAGCCTTACAAAATTTCAAAGTGAATCCAATTGATATGAAAATGAGTTAGAAAATTAACATAACTGATAGTAAATCTGGTTACGTCGAAACTCGTAACCCTTATCCGTAGGAAGTAATCAATCAGGGAGTTATCTTGTAACTGTGTATCTATCGCTAGATTTTGCCGTATTGTTATGTAACTAAGTTTGAGAATTGTGTGAACATTTTATTTCGTATAAGCAGCTGTGTTGTGTCCTGTACTTTATATTTACTTGTAAATGTTAAGTGTTGTTTGCGTTATGATTATTTTTTTAAATATGAATATTTTCTAATATGTCAAGTTTCTTTATAAGATTTAAGAATCTCAAAGGGGTGTAGTCTTAACATTATTATTATTAAATTAGATATTTTCGCATTATTCTCGCTTTTGAAATATAAAACATCAGAAAACATTACAAGTTTTTATGTATTTTAAACCTGAATATACTTAATTTTAAATTAAAGTTAGTATCAATTACGGTATTTTCAATAATTTTAATCAAATTAAAATGACAATAAGGTATATTAAGTATGAAAATCTTAACCATTCTCATTTGCATACATTTTAAGAGTCTAATCGATATAATAGTATGTGCATCTTACTTAGCAAGTATATGTACCTGTATATTTACATTAATTGATTCATATCATATTCATAACAGGTAAATATGTATAGAGGAGACCAGATAAAAATTACAAAATCTCTAACAATTGAGTCAAATACAAAGATCTAAACTATTTAAAGGCACGAACCTCGAAAGGCCAAACTAAAAATTAAAAGTGATCTACATCTTGTGATATCCTATCACCACACTTAGCTGTTGATATTTTCCAATAGATATTTGCCTTTCAAAAAGTAAGGCTAGTAAACGCAAGTGCTTTGAGGATCAATCGCCAAAGTTAACAAATAAGTAGTATTAGTCCAGACAATGATGGCGGCAGCTGACTGAGTCAATTTCTAAAAGCCCGGTAGAACAATACTGAATATGCGATTTTTTAATAGACAGACAGCAATATTTTATAATAATCAATCATATTTTTCGGAAACATGCACCATGCTCACTTTCTTATTAATGTTGGAATCGGTCAGTGTAATGGTTTACAGGTGAAAGATTATCTGGTAAATTAATTTTGGAATTATTTATAACTAAATAATATCGTATTAAAATTTCACCTATACTAAAATGCTTTGAAAAACTACAATATTTTTTAATCCGAATTAAGATGTGGTACGTAGTAGGTGGTAACGTTCAAAATGTCTGGTAATATGATATTTATTTAAAAAACTAATATTGCATGTGCGATGCGGAGTAATGAAAGCAAGGTCTAACGGCCAGGTCGGCCCTATCCAAGCGGAAGGCATATCCAAAAACAAGCCTACCTAAAATGCTTTTTCGAAAACGTCGCCCCCGCCCGCACTACAGGTTTAATTAAGAAAAAAATATAATACACGATTGAACATACTATCTGTTTGAGAGATAAAGTAGTGTTGGGATGAGTTAAAATTGAATTTATCGTGAAAGTAATATAAATAATACTATGCAAGATATTAAGGACCTCACAAGCAATGCGGGTGTTTATGTATGGCGCAAGGTACAAGAAAATGCGAAGTATGATTATTGTCAAAATAAGTTTTTTCAATATCATTTCTAATTTTTCAATATTCTCATTTGTTATTTCAATTCAATTAGAATTATCGTAATGTTCTTACCGCATATTTTGGAATACTTAAATAAGTTTTGCGTGTTTATCTAGAAATTTGAAAGAGTATATAATTTTATTAGAGTGATGTTAACGATTAGGTTTTGGTTGTAGAATAAAAATGTATCTGCGTATATTATACAAATAAATTATACACGTGATATGCTGCGATTTCACTCGGTGTACCAGCGTAATGGACCACATCCGCGCTTACATCGCATATGATAAATTGAATTAAAGTAATTTTAAATACTGATATACTTATAGTTTCATAATAAGAATAGTATAAACTTTGTTTTTTATATCAATTATATGAATTTCGCGTAAACTCGGTAACTCTCGAAACTTATACCACAACCTCTTGCACTAAATAACTCCCGAGGTCCCGGTGGGCAGTAAAAACGTTGCGCTGTAAAAAAGGCCATTTCATAGCTTTACATCGCTTATTGGCGGCTCCCTTTTGCATATTTACCTATATATACCAGCACTATATATTTGCCGACTTATATTAAGTCTTTACCAATGTAATTGCCGTTTTGTATGAAAAAATTTAAACGAAGGCAACAAATTCTTCAAAGGCATTTTGTACTGCCGTTCGGGTATTTAATTGTTTTCCCGCCAAGAAGTTATCCAAATTCTGGAAAATGTAGTAGTCTGTAAACGCAAGGTGGAGTAAGGCGGATGACAGACAGCGTCCAACCCCAGTTCTTGTAACTTGGAGACCATCTGCTGTGCAGTATGAGGTCGCGCGTTGTCGTGCAGGAGCAGCGGAGACGAGCGATTAACCAATACTGGTTGGAGATGTGCCAGCTTCTCCATCATTGTGTTCAGTTTTTCACTGCACCACGTGTGGTAAGAAGCTGTGATGAATCACACCGGCGTTAGATTAGTACAAGTAGTAAGTTTTCGTTTAGGGCATTGTTTCGGTGCTGAGCCAGGATTCAACTTGCTGAGCGCTTGCGGTTATCAAACAGAATCTATTTTTCATGCGGTTCAAAATTCATTCATTTTTGTGTCTGTTGTGTCAGTGCAAGGTACGTCTCTACGCGTATTTCGCGCTGGCGATCATTGAGTTCGTGGGGCACCCATTTGTCATTGTCTGGCATTGGAAGACGGAGATACATAGAGATAATTCGGGTTTCCTTTATGAAACTTAATAAAGTTCTTACAATATGTCTCTATC
>JAOSYY010000010.1:4444662-4511196 GCA_025727935.1 Hebomoia glaucippe
TGGAAGACGGAGATACATAGAGATAATTCGGGTTTCCTTTATGAAACTTAATAAAGTTCTTACAATATGTCTCTATCGGGTTAAAAACTCGGATTCTTAAATCTATATTTGGCTGCAAGTTTATGGATGCGAAGCCCGGAAAGAAGACTTTTGTAAAAATCACAATGGCTTTAAGATGTGGGCTTGTCGTAGAATGCTGCGAATAAAATTGGACGGACAAACTTACAAACGTCGAAGTCCTTAAACGTATCACATCTTCCGCAACAGGTATTTCGGGCTTCTGCAAAGCATCATGATGGCCAAAATCAACGGAAAGCGACGATCAGGAAGACGCAAGCCTTCTTGACTGACGAACATCCGGGAGTGGACAAGGATCAAGTCGATGGAAAATCTATTCAGATTGGCTCTGAACAAAAACAGGTTCCGGAGTTTGACGAGTGACCTCCATTAAATGCACAGGCACCGAAATTAGAGATATAGTATTAAAAACGTTTATACCTAGCCATTTTTAATAGATAGTTATTTGATATCGGGGATTTTTTTGGAACCTTTGAAGAAGAACAAATCTGTTACCTATACGTAATCCTTGCGTAACTTTAACCGTTTACTCCGCACGCAACCGAAGGTCTCAAAAATAATAGGTTTTCCTTAATTTTGTAGCGTGACCCCGTATAGTCTTCGTTGATAAATACGGTGTTCAAAACTTTTAAATTCAACCAAGTAGTTTCTGAGATTAGAGCGTTCAACATACCCTTCAGCTCATTTTTATTTGTATAGATAAGTCTTTTACCACTGCAGTTCCAGATTGTGATACATCAATTTTCTATGGTTTCTTTGGGCTCCTTCTTTAATAATAAGAGTATATAACAGCATAATTTCGTTAATTTATCGTACTAACTCAATCTTTACAACACTCCTTGTACATACAAAATAGTAGAATTTATGTTTGCATAATTTTTAGCAGCGTTTTCTTTTTTTTTTGTATTTATAACTAACTACCCTAATATGTCAATACTAAGATGTTTAGTTTTAAGGACAAAAGTATAATTTTGTACCTAGTAGTTATTTTAGTATTTTTAAGTATCAATGTTTTACAAGATAATAACGTTCCATGTAATTAGACATAAAAAATTAAATAATCGTTCAATTTTAGGGCAACCAGTTATACATACTCAGCTATTTTTGCAGTCTGACTCGTATTATATTCAGTACAATATCAGAAACTTTCATCTTTACAAAGTTTCAACTCGATCAAAAGACAGTGTACACACAACTTTTTATGAATTAATTTTTCATGCTTCCTAGTGCCAATTATAGCTACGTAAAGTATATTAATAGCGGAACAAAAACTCATAAATAATGAGGCTTCAATTGAGGTCGGGTAGGAACAACTAATTTAATGGCTATACATTTGCATTTATATTTGTACTGATTTCGTTGAGGGCGTTACTTGGCAAACGAGACGATGAAGACAAATGCTCGTAACATGCAGCTATGTATGACGTATGTAATATATTATATAAAAAGATTAAATATAAATAGATTTAGTAATAATTATTATATATAAAATATACAATATATTACTAGATTAAGTCCAATATCCTGTAGTGAGTCATAAACTCATGAGGCAAACATTTTTGATTCTGAATAATATACAGACAGTTGGTTTTTGTACTTTACCCAATTTTGGTTGTCTCTGCATGAAGTTCCTGAGTGTGAAACTTATTTGAAAAGATTACCAACAAATCACAGGAATTTATTGTTAATCAAGGAGAAATAATTGCCGATAATAATTACAGTTACATCGTTTTTTTACCCTTTCTTTAAGGATATACTGATTAAGTTACGAAAAGTTGTTTCTTTCCTTTTCTGTTCAAAAATTATATATAAACATAAATCACACTTTTCAAGGGGATATGTAAAAGCCAATGTGTATGCAAATATCTGCAAGTAACTTGCAAATAGTTCTGGCAAAAATAGTATTTCCGATTTGCAACGAGTGTAAAGTTACCGCCTGTTACATAACAATAAACGATTACGATTCATTGCACAAAAGTCCGTTGACCCGTCAGTTTAGCAAGTAAAACCTCATCACTATCTGTCCAGCCGAGCGTGCTAGGCGCGCTTTACCTCGTCAACCACCCATTGTATGCAGATTGGACAAAGAATTGACGCGCAGATGCGTAAATTTTATTCATATTATGCCAAATACCCTACTTGCGTTACTTGTGCCTTGCGCTTACGTAGTATATTGAAATCATCATGATTAAATCAATGATGAAGTATAAAATGATCAAAAAATATTATATACTCCATAGTTTGTAGATATATATTTATTTAAAAAACAATAATATATAAAGGAAAAATACATAAATTTGTCATGTGATCTTTACTTCATTTCGTTTTGACTTGAGGCTTGAGGTTAGGACGTCAGCTAATATAGACTTCTTGGAATACTAGATTAATTCGAAATAATTAAACTAACCGGACGTTAAAGCCAAAAGCTGAATAAGGTTTTTAAAACGATTTAAACAGTGTATGTGGAGCTAATGTCTATGTTATTAAAAGTTTTATCTATAATTAACAAACAGCCTAAATAGTTACTATAGAGATAACCTTGAAATATACTGTAGATAGAGGCATATTAGTGGCATTTATATTGAGAAAATGCTGGAATTTATTTACTTTGCAGCTACTTCAAAGTCTAAAATAAAAAAGTACAATAATGAAAAAAAAAATTGTGTTCAGTCCTTACAATGAATGTTGTATTGGTTCCAAAGCATCTTTACAAAGTAGAATAGTGACGGACAAACCAAATTCGTCATTGGTTATTTGTTAGTCATAATTCATGTGACAGATGTACATTCAAATAGATGTGTTAAGCATCTGTTACTTATTCTTTGAGCGTTAACTTGAGATATGCGCTGGCGATAGCCCTGAGGTCACAGGCGTTTCGCGCCAACGCCCCATAGTGACGTCATCAAGCTTATACCAATAATATAAAAAAGATCTTGAAATTAACTTGAGAAAATTTTAGACTACGAACACTAAGTCAGTCGACAAAAGAGTGAATAAACTGCACAATGTTCATATAAATGCCACTGCAATACTCTATCTTTATACTTCAAATACACTTTGTACATCAAATACACTTCAAATAATTATGTCATATTAAATATAAATCTATTATTGTTTTACACATAATTTATAATCATTTTAACGAAGATGATTTTACGCGTTAAAGAAACCAGTCTAGTCGTAACAAACATGATAAATTCATTTTCGCGTTTTCAAAAAGTGTTCGCGACATTAAGATAAAACAAAATATATTAATTCCAAATGTTAAATTATTTACTATTTCCCAAGTAATTGAGTATACAACGATATTATATCGTATTTTATTAAATTAATAATTAAATGTACATTTTTGCACATAAATTAGTTTAAAAAAAGTTAATTTTAATTATTTTAAAATAAGACTGATATTCAAGTACTCTGATGTTAATAATAACTTAGTCTTAAGTCAACCACGTTGTAGTCTTACAGTATGTTCGCCTGGGATGTTATTTTATATAAAGCATGTGTTAAATATTCAGCACGCAAAGGTTTTCCTAATACAACAAAACATTTTAGACATGGCTTAGCCATATGTAATGTGATATTTCAGTGACATATAATACTAATGTCGTGCAACAAAGTATTTAAGCTCAACATACAATGAAACAATGGTGGCTATATTTTGAATAGCAAAGGTATTTTTACGAAAGCCAAGCGAACGGGACACCGTATCAAATCCGGTATGAGAACAAATGTGTTTTTGATCTTTCATGTACCTATTAATATTATAGATACGTTCTTTAATATAATATCTTTTACGCAAAGAAATTTTATTTTATAAGTTAAACATTTCTTGTGTCCTATTTTTTTATTGCTTTGAATAAAATATTATTTTTCTGAAACTAACAAAAGATGACATTCACAATAAATACCATGTCTTTATTATTCAAATTATCAATATTTTCATTACGTTGTGCGTTAATCTAACACGTAATCCATTAGTTACAAGCTAAGTCATGTATTCTTCCAAAACCTTAAAGAAATGTTTTGCCGTTAGCATTAAATTACGCTATTTTTGAAACTTATGTTGGTGGTAGAGGAAATGCGAAAAACATGACTACTAAAGTTTATGCAGTGTCTATTTATAAAAGTTTGTCATCGTTATTACGATCTAGTGAAGTCATTTCCTAATAATAGCGATAAGGATATTCCGTATACTGTAATTTCTGTAAGCTTATTATTAGAAACTATGGTAAGATTCGAGAACTAAAAGGATGGTAAGAACACCCAATTTGATCTAGTTCAGGAATCACTGTTTGTCGATAGAAAAGTCGTGGAGTATGTATACAATGTTGTGTTTCAGTTCCAGGATGAATTCAGAATGCTTAAGTCTATAATACAAATTATCGATGTCTGTCTTTAGATTATCTAAAGACAGACATCGATAATTTTGAGTTAAACTTTTGTTGGGGGACCAAATTTTTGTCTCTTTATCTATGTCTAATCTCGGAAACGGCTGAACCGATCTGATTTGATTTAGTTTTCACTTTTGGCTCTTATTAAGCTTAATATTTAGCGATTGTTTTATTGTAATTTGTTTCGAAATAGAAAAAATTATAGCCATTTAAAGAATCGCGTTGAACTGGTCAACAAAACGTCATAAAATAACTGTTCAGGTACATTGGCTGCAAGTTTTTCAACAATATATTATGTCGTAGAAAATTTTAAATAAATAATTATATTAAGATAAGAAGTGATAGTGAATATTTCAGCACAAATTCCAATAGGAGTTGGCATATTATCTATAAGACTCATAACGTATACAGTTCAACTTAGGCCGGTCTACTTCGGATGCACACGATCACAAATGTGTATTTTAAATTATATCTTTTATACATATAATGAAAAAGTAAAAATCACGGGCCTGTACTTTCAAGGAATTTATCCAAAAACTATTGTGAGTCGTTAGAAAAAAGCGATAGTACACAAGAATTGTTTGTACCATTTTGTTTGTTTCTATCTATGGGTCCAAAAATACCTAATGGATTTTTCCGCATTTAAATATAAACTTGTAATCTGTAGAACTCATAGATTCTCTAAAGTTACCGACAATATGGTAGGCAACTAGAAGTAGATAAAAAAATCAACATGAACGCGAAAGTAGTCGCTGGCAGAAGCTAGTTAAAAATAAATAACTCGTTTCGTATTTTACTTAATAGTATAGGAATCCATTTTTTTTGTAGTTACTGAAGTAAGACATAACCGAAACGTTAGTAAAATTGTGACGCTGACATTTAAACAAACAAATTGCTCACATATAATAAAACTGAGAGTAACCTTTTCAAATAGAATTTTCTGTTGTCCAAAATACCCTGATTTTCTTAGAAAGTACGTAGTATGAAATTCATTATCATTTTACATCCTTAAATAAATGGATCTACAGAATCAGTGTATCATTCTGGTTATTTATTTAATTAAAAATATTTTTATCTGTTTCCCAAGTGAATCTGAGGACGGAAATGTTTATCTTAAAAAACTTGTAAGTAATTGAAACGACATTTGTAATATTTTAACCGAGAACATATTGGTGGGAAAGTTTAATGTTGCTAATGAAGGTGGTATTAATAGTTAATAGAACCGCTTCGTAGCCAGTTGCTGAAGCTTACTTTGCGAACTAAGTTACGACTAGCCAACTTTCAACATTGATACTTCAGTCTTGCAAAAGTTTAAAGCACACGATAAAGTTAATATGCATTGGCTTGGATATTCTGTAACTAATGATATAAAAATTATATGTGCGTAGTTAAAGATGTGTACACTACTGGAGTTAACTGCAAATAAAATATAGTAAATTAAATATACTCCCTACCTAGGTAAGTATATTTTTTCATATATAGAAAAACGTAATGACCCGGACGGAACTTGTAAATTATTAGGAGTTCCTTCCACCACATTGAATAATTGAAATGCCTGTGTTTTTAATATTCGTCCGGGCACAAGCAGCCCGTATCAGACGCAAAACAAAAATGTCATATTTTTAAATGCAACTGCGTTCCGACCGGGACTCGAATCCGGTGCTCTGGCGTCGCGGTTGCTTTACCCAACCGCTAGGCTACAGAGCCCTCAAAATTATATTAGGAAGATTTTTTTATACCCACCTGTAATCAAGGGGGGTAAACAAGCATGCGATAAGTGATACCTGTCGACCATGGACTTCATCAAGACCAGGGTTTTGAACATTTCTTGCTAACTTTTCAGGACAGTATACGCTTTTTCTTAATTCTTCAGTAAGTCGTAATGGTTCGGAAGTACCTCCGACCATAGATAAATACCATAGACCGAATATGATAAAAAAATTAATTTTTACCAAAAAATCATCATATTCTTGGAACCTTAATAGATTTCGTATTTACTATCGACAGATTCTCAGTATCGACGCTATGCAAAATGTATAACGTATGTCATACTTCTGCGCTTCAATAATGTAGGTGTTAATTGGCACCTATACATACCTTTGCCTGAGTTACTACGATTACGGTTGTATATTTTTTGATGCGGGAAATTAATTCATGATATAAGAGTATTTAAAATAATCAGTCCATTAAAAATTTGTCACAACTCTCTTATCTTAATGGTACTAAACACCTTATTCGGCATGTTCAAATATTATAAGACATATTATAATAGTAATTATTTATTTCTTTTTACGTATTTTAATCAATCTATGTACTATTAGATCACGGGTTTAAAACTTGTTTTTAAATAATATATTTATTTACGTGTGCGTTATGTTATTTTTGCGTGTAAACTGTTTTTGAAAACACAAACTTTACTGTAGTCAAGTTTAGAAATGAGAATAAAGGAAAAGTCTCATACAGAAATATATCTTTGAAAATTTTTATCAATTACGATAAGTCAAGAGCAAACTTGAGGGAGAGAGCCTTAGGAGCTTTTTACTTATCTCAATTTTAACACCCGTAAGCCTACTCTTTTCTTGTCATACAGAGATTTCTATTACACGAATACTGTAGCATAATATTTATAAATTCATATCCTGTTATGTCTACGCTACTATTAGACCTTTTGTTTCGGCGTCGTATAATAATATTTACTTGTTTTGACTTGCTTTCATTGTTGACTTTTCACAATTTCAATCGAAAAATTCTTGTACGAAAACTGGTTGTTGAAAAATTAAGGTTAACAGGGGATTTGGAAAGTTCGTGTTCTATAATGAGAAATAAGCAGACGTACAGTTTAATTGATTTTACTTTTTCATTACAAACAATTAGGCACAATTCTTTTTATATAAATAACAAAATGTTAGTCAGTTAAACTTTAAATTTAAATTAGAAACCATGTCATATTTTTGACTTCATTATCTCATCTATTAATACCTGAGAAACATATTTTATAGGCTTTATAAAAATAATTTTACTTTAATATATTGAAAATCCACCTAAAATTGAAGTAATATATAATATACAAGTGACTAAAACTATACTTTAGAGCATTTTAAACTCTATATCTTAGATTTTAAAGTTGATAATACAAAGCTCAAGTGTATACAGTTCAAACGAGATCACTATGGAATACGTTATCTTAATTTTGCATACCACAAGTGAGGGGTGAACAAAGTTAGCAATGCGCTCGGAAAACAATAACTTTCTAGTCAACTTCTTATTTAGAGTGTTGTAAGGTCTATAATTGTGTATCAAGATATCATAAGATGCAGCATTATCGATGTTTTGTGGTCGGTACGGCGCATGCGATTTGAACCCTGAAGCGGCACCTGTGACCTTCGTCAGTTACATTTAGTTACCGGGGGAGAGAGTTTCTCTGTTCATAACTGTAATATAGACCTTCCAAACGTCTTAAGACTTTTAAAATTCGACTTCGTATCGGTTGGAACGTTTTATTCCTGTGTCTATACTCAATAAAATAAATAATAGATTAATAATTAAATTAATCTAAAATGCGTTCATAAAGTTACTTTGCATTGAAATTTATTTAAAAGCAATTGTAAAATTATTATTATAGTACTGACAAGGTCTCGACTAATATCAAGTGATTTATACAAGTATCCGTTAACGAACATTATCTAATTTATACCGATGTTAAGGAATAAGTAATGTTTAAATCCTGTTTTAATGCTAATCAACGTGTGCGCAGGAAAATCTGCGAATGCTTCTATTTAACAGAAAGCTAATTGTAATCTATATTTTAAACTAGCTATAACCCGCAACTTCGCCTGCATTGATACTAGAATTAAGTCAATTATATTTAGAATACGACATAAGTGTTAATCCAGTTCATTTTCTATTTACGTACGTTTCATTTAAAGAAATTCAATTGTTTTAGCCTCACTGAGTAATAAGCATAAAACATTCACATTTTAAATATTTATAGCAATATAAGTCGATATTATTTTTTAAATATAACTATTTTTCGTTCGACTGCTTGGTAAAATAATTTCTAATACTGCTTGTATGTAAGTAGACAGCTGGATGTAGCTTGCTACATTTGTTTACTTTAGCTCTATGGAAAACCTTTAAATATTACTCGGGTTCTTTAAGACTACTGAATCAGCTGAAGAAGACAGACTGTTTTTGGTGGCCTGAGTAAAGAATTTTAAACAACATCTCGATATAAAAAGTATCTATAGTGTGATCATTTTGTAAGAGAAGAATGTTAAAAGAGTTGCCTTATATATGATTATATCATATAATAAGGTGATATTTGTCAGAATTTACAATTTAAGATTGATAGTATTAATATTAAAATAATTGTCTTTTTTGATTATGTCTAAAAAAACATCTACAAAGTTTCCTTATGCAATATGTCTTTTAATAGATTTGAACTTCATATTTTTATATGAATATTGTTATAGAGAGATCTTACATATCATTAAGTGAACCTTATGGCTTATAATAACAATAGTTATATTTTCCGACTAGCAATCTATATAGCCGAGACCTAAATGCAAATAACACACAAGAAAATCGATTAATTTGCTTTATCCTGTACTCAGATAAATTTATTAGCAATTAGATATTATTTACCGGGTTTAAAGGTGGAGGTTAGATGATTTTCTATAAGTTATTTCTTAGGTACTATTATTGTGACATATAAAAGTATTTCTGTGATAGTGATATAAAGCAACGCAAACTTTTTATTATTTTTGTTTTGAGCGTTTGTTCACTTCTGTTGCTAAGCATTGTTCTTTACTTTTCAATTCCTAGTTGTAATTTCATGTCGTATACTCTAAATACAACGTGATTCGTTAATGCGTCGCCTAGTTACTGATAGTTCGAAAGGAAATAGTTTACGTAATCATATTTTTAAATAAAAGAGTTATCACACGATTGACAGTAAAACAAAATCTAATGGCCGTACCATCAAGTGTTAAAAAATATAACTCATTCCCGCCCTAAGACGATTTCGAGCTTTATTGGAGTTCAATAAAAAAATCTACAAAAACTCAGTAGTGAAAGCGGATGCATATTGCCATCTCCTTTATCCCTAAGGCGCATTTGACCAATGAATAATGGCTTGCCCTATACTGTCTCCCAATCTATTTTTGGTGCAAGTCAGAAGGTTATAGCGATTCTACCAAATTTTAAAGAGTTTTTTTTAAACCCATTACTGTAATATTAAGCTACACCGTATAGATAAAAATAAAATGATTGTCCAGTCTAGAAGGACGGCGGGTATTCTATACATTTAATTTTTTACTCTGATAATACTCGGCAGTAAAATCCTGGTAGTTCTTTCAAGGTTAAAGTAGTTTTAAAAAACTAAGGTTACTATTTTGCTTCTGACGTCATCGTTGGATCAGTTTCGAGATTTAAAATTGCCGTAGCAATTTCTTTCGAACTACTTCTATATATAAATCACAATTAACAAGAATTGTTTGGATTCATTATGTAAATCAATAAATGCTGTTAATATTTATTTAAGAAATTGTTTTTGTAGTCGACGAAGTAGATGGAAAAAATATGTATAATAAAAACCTCATATGAATTTAAGCTTTCATATTAAAGCAATATGAAATTTAGAAGGAATACCGGTTGCAAAATTTTACCGGTTTAAAAAAATCTAGCAAAATAGACCATTCTGTACACAAGATGCGTGAGAAACGTATTCAAATTCCACGCGTAACGTATAAATTATCCTAACATTAAGATTTTTTCTCTTATTTTAAATATTAATCGAGAAATACCTTTAACGAAAATGATTTAATGCGTTTAAATTAGGTATATGTAAATTTTATACGACTTTTTATTGTAGTTAATTTAAAAACCGACATTTATGGATACGTATTAAATGTGGAGTAGTAAAATCAACGAAAATATTTTTTTATTTGTTGTTGAAGTTTATGACTTGACCACTGGGAAATATTTTATTTTATTGATACACATTACGGGCAATTATAAATACTGTCATATAATTTTAATACAATGATTGGTGTAATAAAGTTTTGTAAAACGCCATTCAAATATTACGAAAACTATCCAATTCCGATGAGAAATTGACGAGATTATTTTAATTTAATTAGTGTAATATTTGCAATTGTTGTTGTGATGAGGAATTTATTGACCATCGTTACTAATGATTGATATTTTTTACTAATATTAAGAAATAGAAACAAAGACAACAATTAGGACTAAGAAATTCGATGTAAGATTTTTTAAAGAGCGCTTTTGGTAATTATAACGAAAATAATTTTTGTTTTTTTCTAAAGTTATGGGTGCTTTTAATGTGCTTAGTATTTCAGTTAGATTTTTAATTAGACCTGCATTTCATAGTTCGAATGCATTCACTATAATAATCGTAGATATTTCAGTAAAGAGCAACTTAACTTTAGTATTTTAACTATTCAAGATATGAGTATCTTGAATAGTTAAAATACATCTGTAATAATTGTTTAATTAAAAATACGCTAGTAGTTTATGTCTTAAGGTCGGCCATACGGGTTAAGAATGATCGCGCCTGTTAGAAGAGCTTTGTCGATTTAAAGAATTCGGTATCACCCACACTTGCGCTATTTGTTAAATTATCTTAGTAAAAGTACACTTCATCTTCCTAGTAAACAGTAATGTATAATACGTAAGCGACATGATGGTTATATGTTGCTGTAAATGTGATCTTTTTAATAGTCTATTAAACAGATCGTAGTCATGTGTATTTGTTGGCAGTCTACTGATATCTAAATATATACTTGATTTAAAATTATTGGGTTCAAAGCGCATCTTTAAATAGGTCTTGTTGCTAGAATATCATCTACTGTCAAAAACTTTACCCTCGTCTAATGTATATTATGAAGGACTATTTACGAGAAAAGAATGGCTATGCGATTATATTATTATTTTGCAAAAGTTAATTTACATAAAGAATATATATTATTTCTTACTGTTTTACTCGTGTTAATGCAGACAATTTAATAAATATTAAAAAATAATAATTAAGAAAGTCGAACTGAATTCTTTGCGAACACTCCATATATTGATATAATTAAAATATCTTCAAAAAGTTTTAATTTTGAAAATGGAATAGTGAAGCCACAAACAATCTAGTATACCTCCTATGAACACTAGTTGCTAACTAAAAAAGACTGCGGCTGTTTCAATTACGCACACATTACGTTTTATGTCGTAAGTATACTAGGTTTCATCGCAACCGGTTCTATTTCAATGTTTAAATCCCACACATTTATGATAGAACTTTAGCGTGAGAAAAAGTCGCGTGTGTTTGTTGTTTCTAGTATAGTTATTTTTATCTCAGATAACTTCAGACTAGTTTATTTCTTTGTATGTCTAAACGGCTAACTTTAAATCAATAGTAAATTTACAATGTCATCACGAAAACGTGTCAATTAATTCTACTTTAATTACGTGTAGAATCTGGCCAGGTTTTAGCAACAAAGTCCTAACGCAATAGAATTTTCTAATACTTTTAGTCTAAGCTGATCTTCTAGTCCTAATAAAATTTCAAACATAAATTTTAAAAATTTCACCAAGGAAGGGTACAATTATGCTAGGTCCGCAGATTAATTAAGAATTTTCTTAGAATTTCGTTTTCTATGTTTGTTTTAAGTTTATTATTTAGGTCATATAACTAACATACTTATTATTTTTTACAGGTAACCCATACTCGACCTGCTGCAAGAGATTAGCTTATTTTTTATAAATAGACGCTCCAGTATGTATTAGTGTAGCTGCATATTAATATAAAAGTAAGTTTTCGTTGCTCACGCAATACATTATGCAAATTTAATGCTAAAAATGATATAATTTCTAACCATCGTTCATATATGGAAAAGTTGTGAAACACTGAGCGCGTTACCATTTCAGTCTATGAAAGTTCGAATACTCGAAATAAAAATACATAAAGCCGGAACGGAAGGTCAATAAAAATTACAATTGTTGTAATATGACTAAGGCCTTAATGTTGGTAATGCGTCTCCTAGATCTAATAATCTTGTAGATATCCATGGGTGACAGGAATCGTTTTGTATAGATGAACTATATGCCCGTTTGAATGTTTTGTAGTATTTAAAGAAAGTTTGTAAAGCCAAGTAAGGTACATCAATTTAAAAATGTTAACAATAACAGTCCAGATACTTTATGTAGACCATCATTTGACATATCCTCATGAACAATAATATAAACATTCCATTAATAAATATTGTCCATCGATAGATTCAATTTTACGCCCTTTAGTGGATAGTGAATACAATTAAATATTTGTAAATAAATTATTGAAAACAACAGTATCTACTAAGCTTGGTGGACACAGTACTTAATCGTTTATACTATTATATTTTATCTTTATGATGTTGTCCTTCAACCATGACATAATGTTCTGAGAAGCGATAACGTTGCTGATTCAGCGCCAACGAATCGCACGAATTCGCTTGACTCAGTGCTGACTCGTTTGTATGCGTTAGCCAATTTTCAGTTTAGCATTAAGAAAAAGTCCTCGTTGTGAAGAAATTTATAATTCCCTTGTGTCATTTATGGTTACTTTGTAAAATATTTTCTTCTGACTAATGTCGCAGTAAGTTTCTATGTGATTAGGCAACATTTTGTGTACTTTTATGTATTTAGTATGAGAAGCGAATATTTCGCACGTCTTTCTAATAGTTCCCGTGACAAATTTGATGGATTATGTCCTGTTATTGATTATGACGATAAATAGTAACTGGAAACCTGAATAGCCTAATATATCGTACGAGCAAGACGAGATATTTCTAACAGTTAAAGTTTAAAAATCGCTTCTCGACTTAGTCTTGGTTGTGTACCAAGCTCACACACAGGCCTTTAATATAAACAATTATTAAAAACAGCTGTGACCCGTGTTTTCGAACTTATCGCAAACGCAAAACGAGCGTGTGATTGCAATAAAATGTGTCCAGAGACCATGGGCAAGCCTCCCTTCCTATAATCATATTATCTGTTCACCTGTCACAGGAAGTACATACTTAGGGGCCGTCGTCTGCCGATAATTCGATTCACAAACAAACATATATCCTCGTATAGGCAAACCTTTAATAATCTCGAAATTAAAATATACGAAATAAACGATAATATTGTTTTATAACACTTTATTGAGGGTTATAATAGATTTTATAATATTGTGTTGTATCTTTATTGTACAATAAAGATAGATTTTGCAATTTTAAAAAGACAAACAGATTCAATCATTTCATTTTCCGACTTTTTGAATACTTCCGTTTAGGTGTTTTCACGATCACTCTGAGAAACTAGATCTGGATTATTTGTTATTATATTTTTTTCGTTAATAATATATAGTTACTAGAATCGCATTTCATAATTGACCCTGGTTTTACTTTGGAGTTAGGTTATATTACATATGTTACCATTGTATCCTGTTGTGAATGCACAGTACATAATTATAACAATAATCATTTAATGTGTTAAGAATATCTATCTATTAATAAACAATTACGTGCTATATAATATTAACAACAATTTCCGTTTTAAACCTTCACCTGCACACTAACAATGTCTCGTTTTATAACGATATGAGAGTATATTATGGGCAAGTACGTTTGTGTGATATGCATATTTTTTTAGTTATTGCGTCCTGTGACGCTACCGGAACAAAGTCTTATTTATCATTTGTTTATTTCATATTATTAAGACATTTTGTTTAAGATATGGGTCTCCTAGATAATTTTAAATAAAAACAATAAAAATATTTTAAATACGATTTCATCATATTTTTTACAAAGTCCATCACTGTTTATAGTGAATATTTTGTTTTTTTGCAAGTACTATGTTTGGTTCACGATCTAGTCGAAATTATATTTGTCTCAAACGTCTCATACACCAGAGCAGATTCAAAATTCGTCAACTAATCGTTTAAAAATCTGTAACATATTCGTGGTATTTCTTTCATAATACTCGTAAGGTAGTACACAAAAATTCATTCCCAAAAGAAGAAAATTAAGAGTCACAGTATTTATTTTATCGCCTGTCTTGTTATCAATATCATGTGAGGGTATTCCAGGAACTGCCTACCTAGCCAGGTAGCACCCTTATTGTAAACACACTGGGCAGGCCTAGTATTATCGACTATCGATAAAGTCATAAGTAAGAGTTATTATACATGCATTCCATTTTTGTTATTATATTAATACATATAGGTAGTCAAACTTCATAGAAGTTGGATAAAAAACAGTACAGTTGCATATTGATGCCATATCAATGTGCCGATAAGCTCGGTATGTCGACCAGTGTCTAGTGACCATTCAAGTTTTATTATCATTAAGTCATTACATTCCTTTGGTGCAAGCCGAATATAAGAACGCATAAAAATTTGTTTTTAAATCATTCGACAACACTGTAACTCAGTTTAAAAGAATTATTTTACAATACTTAGTTCTAGACGTGATACAAACAACGAATGATATAAAAACTACGTGCAGTGTTTTATAGTAATTAATATGTACCTTGATTTATAAATAAAATGGAAAACATAACTTTAAAAACAGTGGAAATTTTCTTATAAAAATCTTAACGCGCCAAAGAAACACATCGGGCACATAATTAATAGGCCATGAATATTTAAAGGTATTAATTTATTTAAATGCATACCACAAGTGCAAATTAATGGCAAGATTAGAACAAGATAATTGTTAAATAGAAGATCGGTATAAATGCGTAAATGTAATTACAATTCTCGCACCGTTTCCTTGATTTACTTAAATTGTATCAAAGTTAACGGTAACATTAAAACACAAATATTTTCTTAAATATTTGTATACAAAGCTATCGCAATTTAGGGAGTCAATACAATGTCTTTTTGAGTATGTTAAATAGTATTTCGAAACAGAAGTAACTGATTGTTATGTAAATTACAAAAGCAATTATCTTGCGAGATCGTAGTTAATTGCACGAATGCACCAATGAGTTGGCCGGTATGCCGTGTTCACTCAAGTATGCCGGAGTGTGCCTAATTGGTACAGTAAGCGATGGAAATGTTCTAAATAATTACAGCCATTATCATAGATTCTCGGTTTTTGTTTGATTTAGATGTATGAATTGTTTTGTAAAACATTTATGGAATTTTGTTTAGAAGTAATTTTTTGTGTAATTCCCGTTATTCGCAGCGTGAAAAGGTTTCTGTACATTTTATATAACGTGATTTTATTTTAAATAAATATTGCGTTGCGTAGGAGTAAAATCGACGCGTGAACCTACATTTTAGAGTCGGTATTACTATTTTATATGTAATATCTCTAACAAAAAAACATCAAACATTAAAACATAAAAGAATAAGCTTTAGTATAACTGCTATAAAATCACATATAAAAGTATCGATAATATCTATTCACAATCACTTCCCTAGCGCCACGACTCCCCGCAACTACTACGAGAATTTTTTCGACTGCTTTTTGCGTCGTTTTCTACGAACTAATGCATCGTATTTTTTCTTTAAAAATCTTTGGCCGCTTATGTGTCTCAAGCGAATGTAAATTGGATTTTTTCATTTTGTATTAATAATATAAAAGTGACATTTGTAATATGAATAAAACTTGAAATAATGAAGTTTTCACTTTCTACAGTTGTGCATTCTTGTTTTTCTTTTTATGCTATTGTTATACTCGTAGTAATGTTACATTCATAAATGTAAGTTTGTTTTTATTGTGCCAGACGCTGAATGAATATTTAATTCACTTATTTCGTATTTTGATGAATAAATTGTATTTAACCGTTTTACAACTGAATATATTGTTATTTATGCATATAACCTAGGTAGGTCAGTGGTACCTGTATTCCCGAATTACATGGCAATATACTCGAAACTTATAATTTAATACGTCACCTTTGTCAAACTTTATTATGTAAAACTTACTATTATTATTAATAGAAAATAATATTTAATAAAAGTACTTGAATTGAAGAATATTTGTGGCCGAAAAATAAAAATATGCTTCAATATATCATTATAACATTTGGTAAACTCCCTCTCCCCTCTCCCTCTGAAATAGCTCGTGCTTGGGATAATTACATCAGCTAGTACCAAGACTGCATAACTGTGTAGAGGATTCCCGCCACCCCTACACAAACATTCCGTCTGGACATGGTACAATGTACACATTCCATACTTTTTATTGTTATCTGCCTGTCTGGGGAGGGGAAATGGCGTCGTAATAATTAATTATTACGAAAAAAGGTATACAAACAACCGCCTCTTTAGTTTATTAAGTCTTTAGTTACTATTGCTAGCTTTTATTTTACTAATCGCGTCTTTAAAAAAATATCATTTATGAAAATTGTTATTTTATACAATACAGACGTAGTTAAAAGTTAATTGATTCATTATATCTCGATGGCAAAAGCAGTCGAATTTGGAAAGTGCTATTTAATATTGCTAGCTAGCCTTTCCGCCTTTTCCTTTTCAGCCTTTTTCAATAATAATAAATCGTATTTAGTGTAAGAAACAATCAACAAATGTAATTCGATTTGTTATTACAATATTTAACATAAATATATTTTGTTTTTGGTACCATAATTATAACGAACCATATAAGGTTTAATTTGCACTCTGTTTTGGAATGTTAATAATTAAAATACATTATTACCGCTGTCAAATCGACTAGTGCGTAAAAATCTTACTTATACTGACTGTTCTCGCTTTTTTGACACCTAGCTACACTCTCCTGTTTCACACGGACGCTATAATACTAACGAAGAAAATAACGGCTCTTTTACAAAAATACGCTCGATGTTTGTAAGTTTAATTTTTTTACGTCAGAAAAGTAGATTAACTAGAATATCAACAATTTACTTTACGTTTACTTTATTTATTATTAGTTATGGTATATGATGATACTTGTATCCTACAGTCTCAGATTCTCTTCGAAACTTTAATAGTACATTATAACGAAATAAAACGCATATTTGATGTCAAATGAAGCTGAAAACAAACGGAGGCCGATAAGCTATCGGTTCCGGCTGATAGCGGCGTTGCGCTAACTACTGGATTGAAACTGCTTATTACGGGCCACTAGTTATTGCCCTTTAAGGTTCAAACTGTTTTTGTTATTTCATATTAATTGACGATAAACGTCTGCGGTTGCGACCACACGACATTGTTAATGATATACGACATTATTTTTTAATGAAGTATGGTTAAATATATCGAATTGAATAAGCTAAAACACAATTCAGATCCAGCAGAGTTACTTGTAAGATGCAAGTAATGCTATTAAAAGTGCCATAATTAATTTTTAATTTTTGACTTGTGTACTTGTCGTTATTATGGTTAAGAGAGCCCTTCGAAGATAAAAAATTCACTTCGTTTGATTTTTATTGCAAATAAAAAATCATTGTCTGTATGTTTCTCGTCAAAATAAATTAATATTACCTTATATTTCATTACTACGATAGATCGTCTAATGTTCAAAATTTTGATTAAGCCAGTCAATGTCTTTTGTACAATATTGAAAATCATTGCATACTTTATTTTGCCAAATCCTCACCTGTCACAGCAAATAAGTTCTTAGAATGGAGTCAGAAGTTATCGCTTTACGTTTAATATAATATTATAGACAAAATAGTATATGTATATGCCCTTAAAATTAAATTAAGAGGAAAATGCTATTTGAGATCAAGTTACATGAAATTATACGTCGACCCAAAGTTTAGTACTTCTACATATACTTACCGTTGATATTATTTCTTTTAGGTCTAGTTTCTATGAATTTTCCTTTTTACCGTATTTTATTACTAAATATTATTTTCTTTAAGAGAATCTTTTAGTAGTGTCAGTAAAGTAAATAAGAAGCTATTATTATGATTTTTAATCACCCAAGGAGTACTTTTTATTTCTATTTAAATTAATGTACTAGGGCGCCAACAATTGTCTCTCATTTAGTCAATTTACACGTAGCTTTAATGAGTACAATTAGGTAATTGTTGAACTCCGCCCCGTTTACGTTTGGTATAACGAATCGATATTATGATAATTTGTTGCCTTAATTGGAACCTATTTTATCTATATAATAAAAAAGGTAAAATAATACTGAGTGATATTCACCTAAATTGTATATCAAAACGCTTTTTTAAGGATCTTTTTCAATCTAGACAACCTTCGCATTTTATTCACCTAATATTAATTTAATAACGTAACAGATATTTGAGTAAATTACATATAAGATAAAACTGTTTATTGTATACGACAAAAGGATTTATATTATTTTTCCTCGATGAGTTCATTGGTTTTCTTGGAAACGTATTTCAATTACATGAAGTAATGGAATAGGTAAGGCGATTTATCGCGGCTTCTGTTCTCTGAATAGGGTGCTGCCAAGCAACCATCTATGAGTATACCTGTGTGAAAATCAATGTATGGGACGTAGCTATACTCCGGATTCCGGTTTATCAAATTCATAAAATTAAGGGCATTTTACATATTCAAGAAGATTCTAGGCTAGTGGCATTCAACTTGGTATTTTGAGTTTTGAAGTTAATAAGTAACTGGTTGAATGGTACTTAAAACACATGTACATTATTTAATAGCATTTAATATCGTTGGGTGCAGTTAGAATTAAATTCTTTTTTGTTGTTAGCCCAAGCGTACTTCTTAAAAAATTGCTTTACATGTTAAATTAAAATTATTCCTTTTTCTACTTAACTGGCTTCATGTCGTCTCAAGTGGTTAAATAAATGTTCAAATAATTTCAGTGGTTTTAAAGATGATTGGCTACTCACAAACTTACCTTAATAAAGACACCACTTAAAAATTATTCACCTAACTGGCCATTTAGACGTATTTCTAAAACATCTGTAACACTTAAAATCATCAGAAAACTTTCTAGTGACTATAAAATTTAAATCAAATCATATTTTCATTCAAAAGGATTTAATTTTAGTTATAAACCTCTAATGAGCGTGAGTATTCAAGTTTTAGCAAATTAACTTACACAGACATTTTGAAAGCTCTTCATTTTGAAGTCCATACAAAATTCTTCTATCTTTTTTTAACTTGTTGACGTAACGTAATTTGAAAGGCTTAGTTCAGACCGACGCAGCCATAGAATGTATAATATTTTTGCAAATAATATTGAAGAGTTAAAATCATTTTTTATCTGAAAATATTCCTTAAGCAAATTATAAAGTTTATATTTAAGTTCTTTCTAATAGTTTTAATATATCCTAGTAAAAGCAGCAGCCATGGCTGTTATTGAAAAAAATTCAAAGAGACAAATTTTCATTGAGCATTTTTATCATCTGTCTACCAGCTTTACATTCCTTTGAAATTCACTTTATATTTAAGGTGTGTGTTTTAAGTTGTGGATATTTTGTTAACTGCATTCTGGTTGCATAATTTTTTAGATTAATTTGCAATTAACAATATCGTTAAATTTTGGAACTCAGTTTAAACCTGCTTTGAAAATTCAAAGTAGGTTTAAACTGAGTTCCAAGATCGATACATAGATTTGTATCGATATATATTTATGCAATATTTTGGCATTTTAGATTCAATCTAATTATGAAGCAGTGAACTTAGTGTATTTTATATAAATATCAAATAAGTCCATAAAGAATAAGATACATAACATATATGTGATCAATAATCTGAAATAGATTTCTTGAAACCTAATTAACCTTCAGGCACATAGTTTTGAACTAACGCGTCAAACCTTTCGCCCTCAGCCGAATTCAAAGAAATCTATAGAAATAAATCTTGCCATCCATAAAGCAGTTTCAAACGGGTTATCGTAATTTATTCCACATCTCACACGAACTTTTTGTCTGTCCATCTATCTCCCGGCGTCTTCAGAAATTGGTATTTAATGCAAAAAGAATAAGATTTATTTTGTTATAATTAAATTGTCGTTTTGTACAATTATATGGCTATTACGTTTTTACTTGTACTTGTGTGAATTCATCATCAATTATCGTATGTAAGTGATGTTTATAGATTTTTACTGCTTATAATCTGTATTATAAAACTTAAAAATTGTATCAACTTCTTAGTATGTACCTATATGAAAACTGTTCAGACTTTGATGTCTCAAATATCACTTTAGAGTATTGGGAGTGCTTCATACCTATTGAATAGAAAGAATGTTTCTGGCTTGAACTCTAAACTTAAAGCTGCTTGAGCTTAGAACAGAAAAGCTTTTTTCATTAATTAGTTACAACACAAAGTGTGTAATCTTGCTTTCAAATTTTTTTCGTACCAAACAATAAATAATAAATAATATTGTTTTACCTTTGAACTACAAATTAAAATAATTATAGAACATTGTCGCGTATCTGTACGTCAATACGCCTTAGATTCAACGAATTACAATTAAGTTTGGTATGTCCGATAATTATGTTTTTAAGCGTACATTAGAGAAACAGTTAAAACGTTTTAACAGAGATATAATATTATATTGCCGTGTGTTAATTATAAATTGTTATTGTCAAGCTTTTAGTTGTAATTAATTGAATCTCTGTTATATTTTTGTGGGTTAACTTTATGACTTTTTGACAATTTTTTAGTGTTCTGTACTTTGCGATATGACTTATGTTATCTAGATTTGTACCTTTAATAACTCTGGTAAAGTAACAAAATATAGTAATAACATATAATGACGAGTTTGAGTGATACCACACAATAGCCTAGGTAGCGGGGCGACAAGTTAAAAGCCTTCCCATGTCATGCGTTAGTGCTAGGAGAGCTTGCGTTTTTATTAAAATTTTCAAACGTAGCTTAGGGAATATTAACGGGTTTTTCAGATGGATTATGAATCAGAACATTTCAGCGAAAAATTATATATGTACGTCCCACCTAATTTATTCACCTTACGAATATATTCACAGCCCGTTTTGATAGTATTCGTGAGAAATTAGCTTTTTAAACATTTTACTGATATTATACTTTAATGATATATACTCGTATAGGATTAAAAAGAAAGATTTGTATCCTAGGAAATAAGAGCAAATAATGTGGATGTTAAATGTAGAAATGTGTTAAAATAGCTTTGGTAAATAACTTTTCCGAAGCATTCATTAAGCAAATGCACATAGTTGAGGAAGCTATAACAACTTGTGTTTGTCGCAGGTGGTGAGGTGGTTCAGCACGAGGGGCGATGCTGGGCGGGGCGGCGGGGGGCGCCCGCTCCCGCCCGCCCTCTGATCTCCAACAAGGTATGCGAGCCTGGTACTTCGCGTGATATCAATTTCGATTTTATATGAAAATTGTATTTGGGAATGTTTTCACGATGCCTCCTTTTATTGATTTTTTTACATTAAATAACTAACAACTCATAAGGATAATAATTAATAACATTTTTTAACTTTTGTGATAGTATTTTAAATAATAATAACTTGAAGTTATTTTTGATAACAAAATAATATTTAATTGCTTATGTATTATATATATTAAAGTCACATTAGTATAAAAGAACTGCATTCGCTTATCTTTCATAAGTAAAAATAATAACGAGTGAATAATAATATTACAAGTATGTATATTAATTTTAAATATTATTTTTGCATAGGTGTTGCGAGATTCCCCCTGTACTCTCTGTTCCCGAATCAAGCAACAACTAACAGGACCTCTATACATAAAGGTATTAAATATTAATTAACTTTTTACTCGTAATATTTTATTGTATAATCTACTTAAAAATAATTCTATCACGTGGTAAGCAGTAAAATACAAAATTTTATTGATATTCGCTCAAGATTCACAGTATTATTTACACAGCATTTCTATAATGTTTCTGTAGTATATAAATGAGCTTAAGCATTAAAAGAATATAATAAAGTATTACTATGATTTTCGATTGATCATCACGATAAATTGGATGTTTTTATCCATTTAATAATAATCTAAAATCTTAATTAATTTTGTTAAAATAATCTGAATCACCATAAACATAATGGGAAAAACTCATTTTTTAATTTTCATAAACATAAACCATATTTTTCTAATATTTTAGAAATATTAGAAAAATATGGTTTGCCTTAAAAGAGTAAATTGTAATTTTGGGTCAAGAGAATCGAAATCTCTTTTAAGTTCATACAAATATTTTTTTTAATATGAAAATTCTTTTAATTTCTTAAGAGAACAAACGGATGAACATGATATGGCAAAGAGTATATATTTTTTAAGCTTGTGGTTTGAGTTGAGTTTGGTTCAATCGTGAAAAATTAGCTTCAATAGACACGGACCTAGCAGCTTGCCCCGTGGTTTAATGAAAAAATTCTATTAGAACGGGATAATGGGACGGATTGCGGTGTAACTTGACACTATTCTGTGACAGCGCACCGCGTCAAATTGATTGGAAAGATATGGGGGATCCGGTTTGAACGGACTTTATTTTCAATATTATTGATTTTGTTAATAAAAAATCCTATCGCTGTTATGGGGTTAAACACTTCTTACCTATATCTTTCACTGGGAACATTTTATTCATAAGCAGGGAGTAATACAATTTCGTTGCACTACTTAAACGATATTTTTCCATCTTTGTTTCCAAAACCGTTTTGATTGAAATCCGTAACCACTGGTGCTAAGCCAATGTTCACAGCACTGAGATAAACTTATCAGTTTAAGTCAAATTAATATCCGTCTTCGTTATGTTTTATCAGTGCTAAATCATCGGAAGCGATACTTAGGATTCAAATGGGAAGTTTGAGAAAAATACAGTATTTATGCTATACAAATTACATAACATCACAATGCTGTATACACTGTAACAAATTAAATATACGTAATAATTATTAAAAAATCATTAGTGAATACGGTCCTGTTCACATGGGTTTAGTCCATCAGATTTATTAATTCACTTCATATCGAGTGGCCGGCGACCGTGCACGGATAGATTATGGCTTGCGCATCACTGAATATAAACTCGTTTCACGAATCGATAACCTACATTGCTGTTATACCCTATGTATAATAGCTATGTCGCCCTGGTCATTTATTTTTAATACTTTGTGTGCATATGCCACTTCATCTGTAAAATAAACAAACACATGTAGTTTAATTTAATAATTAATTACTGTGTACTTTTTATATCATTCCTACAGCCGTTCGATGAACTAAATTATGGTTGGTAGTTTTAACAAAACGATAACATTAGATCTAAGAAATATTAAGATATTGAAGGAGAAAGTAATCAAGTAACAACAATTAAACTATGCAATCCTACTAAGAAGAAAAATTATAGTGTTAAAACTGAGTTTCATACCTTGTTTTGCCACGAGCAAAATGGGATGTCATTCCCAAAGAAATATTCGGTTTACCGAATAATAGAGATGCTAATTATTTATTACTTAAGATACGTAAAAATGCTTGTATAAAAGATTAAATATGTTTTGAAGCTTCTGTTTAAGTTCAATTTTGAGATAGGAACTGTAATAGCTGAAATTTTAATCAAAAACAAAGTTATAATTAAAAATGTTCGTCCTTTGCAGTGTGAATGTTAAGAAAAATAACAGCCAGAGTACATACGTACAGAGTACGACTTCTTAAATGAATTGATTCAGCAATTGTACGCTTTTTTCGCTGTCTTCTTCATTATTTTAGTGGTTTGGTTTAATATTTTTTGTTTAAGTTCAGGTTTTATATTTATTTATTTACAATTCGCTAAATACAAATAGGCCTATCATCACTATGTCTAGGTAAATTAGTAGAAGATGAAGTTATTTAACAAGTCTAAGTAAGAAAGTTTACCGACAAAGTAACCGATGTTTGTAGTAACAAAATAATATATGAATTCTACCATTATGTTCAACGTTTGAACGCTGGTTAAATTTTCCGTGAAATATAACTTAGTATTTGTCTTCTAACTTGTAAAAATAAGAGAAAATCAAAGTTTCGAATTTTAAATAATATTGTTGAGTAAGGTTTATAATGTATAGGTACTTAATCTCCACAGGAGAGTGGCAGGCATATAACACGGTGTGACGTAGTCGCTACTCAGTTCACTTCGTATTTGATTACCGAAACGAATTCTATACGATACGAAAATTGTTTGGATTGCATTCTTGACTCAAGTTCGCCGCGGCAAATATGAAAAGTATTTTAATGGATTTTATACCATTTTTATGCCTAAAGTTCTGCTTACCTGAGAAAAGTAGATAGTTTCTTTTATTTGAAGTGTTTTAAACAGGAGAGAGATTTGTTTCAACACTTAATGCCAGTAGAAAATAGAATAAAAGTCAGATGGCAGGAGACAGGTACGTTTCATTCTCTGTTCCACCAAATTTTCTTGCAGGCAAGTAAATATTCAGCCTTCTTTATTTTTAACGACCAAAATACTTCTTTTTATATTCTTTCCTCGGGGGTAATTGATACGAATGACAACGCGTCATTAGTCTACAATTTAGCTATAAGGTTCTAGTAGAATCTCAGCTATATACTTATCGTGTCCTTCGTAATTGCACTATATTACTTATTAGCCATTTATTTCCGGGCAATTAACGAGTCAAGTCAAGCATGAACTGAATACAGATTAATCTCATTATTTATCCTATATTTCTTAGTCAGTGCAATATCCCTTAACACTTTTAATTAATCGTAACAAGTGTTACTAACTTTTGAACTGACGCATTAGTTATTAAATGCTATTTGAAACACACATGTGTGGTGCGCGGGAGTCGCTTGGGGCTTGCGCCTTGACACGACCGTAATTAAGGTCTGACACCCGAGGGACTCCCAAAATAGATCCTAACTCACTTCTGTGTGCAATATTCGTATAATATATTTTTTTTAAAGTTATGGATATGAATAACACGTAGGTAATTAAAATACGCTTGCATTCTGGCATTATTATCATGTCATCTTTAGATAAATCTTTAGATACACAAAGTTTTATTTTAATTACGAGATTAAACAATAAGCTTAAATAATTTCAATAATTGATTACACTATTTTTAGAGTATTAATTACAACTAAAGTAATATATAAATAATGATAGTATAAACATTTGGTATTCGTGTGCAAGAAAGGAACTACGTTCTAAGTTTGTTCTCATTTCTCTACATTACATCTTTTTACTGTCGTCCTTTCATAATTGTTGATATATAAAAAGCAGGAATGTGGCTTCTATTATTTTTTGTTATATCACATCAAGGGAGATTTATTGTAATTTTGAGAACGACACGTTTGCAAAATAACAGACTTTCAACGATCGATTTCCGTTCGTTTAGGGCTGAATTTACCCTCGGGCTGGCCGTCCCCCATGATTTTTATTAAATCACAGAAGACCAGAGGCGAAACTAATTTATTTGAATTTCTATTTATTATGTAGGTATAACTAGACGTCAGCAATGCGTATAGATAGAATAATAATTGAAATTTATCGAACAGCTAATATGTTTCTCTGACCTTTTACGATTATTAAAGCTTAGGTGCTTTTAATCGTACATTATTTATAATGTTAATCTGTTTCCGTGAAAGAAATAAAAGTAAAGCACAGGCATTTTTAATTTTTCAGCACCTAAGGCTATTTCTTTTTAGTGTTTTATGCATAGTATTAAAATAATATTACAGATTATTATGAGTCTTAAGTTATTATTATCTATATAATTTATGTATAGGAAAGTCATTTGTCGGCACTGGATTTACGTTTAATTTCCGTCAAAAGGAAGCCTTCTAATTTTCTGCTGGCTTGACTTTGGAATTGGACTTTCAAAAATTTTTTGTTAGCTTCCAATCATTTTGGAAATACTGAAATCCGATGCTTATAAGTAAAGTAGTACTTGCGCATATTATGTAAACATTTGTAAATCTTAAATTATAAACATTTGTAAATCTTAATTAATGATGACATATCTATTTGTAGTAAATATCGGTTGCTCATTGTCGAACTGTTTGTCAACAGTAACTGAGAGTCTATTCTCGACGTCCTTGTCAACGTTTGGAGTGCCCACACCACCACCCAACTCACCGTATTCGCCATTGCAGCTGGAACTTCTCAACTGCAACCGGCTTCTTCTCGCTGATAAGTAAGTACCTCATTGATATCCTAATAGAATACTAATTGATTTCTACTCAACATTCTTCATATTTTAACGTATTACCTATTTTAAAATTCATTTTATTATCAACTTCGCGAATGAACTGCCGAACAAAGCTCGTAATTAATAAATTTATTAGAAATAAAGACTCATTTTATATTGTTCATCTTTGAATTACATACGAGTATAATATACCTAAGACATTAGTTTATTTTTAATGGTTTTGTAATACAAGCATAGTATCTTAATTATTAATTAATTTAAATTATTGTAAAAATTTATTTTGTACCTGTGTAGCTCATTTTTGTATGAAATACGCAAACGAGTATATGATTCATGTGTTAGTATTTAATTATAGTTAAGGTTCTGGTAAACGTATTGCAGACTAAATGACATTGAAATTTTTCCTAAGTCGTACCGCTGATCTTATTTATTTTTATTCCGTGTATTTGAAAATAAATGCATGCAGTTGAAACGCGCATAAACCTTTCACCTCTCCATTTATATACAGTGATCGAAATAAATTTAACTTTTTATAACTTCTTCCCACCCTAAACAAACTAGAAAATATTACCAGACGTACAAGAAAAATCCCTAAAATTAAATATTGTAATATATTTATTACATTCTAAGGATTAAACGACAGTACATTGGTGTAGCGCAAAGCGATCTTCCGCTGCTAACTGTATCGAAAGAATCACGCCTTACACGTTAATAGGCCCATCATAGTCTTGAATATAAGTTTGTTTCATGTATCTATTTCCCTAAATTTATGTTTTTCAAACTTACTTGAAATACAGGGATACCCATAAAATGGAAGAGGCTAAAATGGGCAAAGCGTGTATGCCGGAATCTCTATGCTGTCCTGACCAGCGTCAAATCATCGAAGGTGTCAACATGATGCAGCCGTTGACAATTAAAACCGAACAAGCGAAACGAACTTGTAACACTTGTCTTACTAATTCTCCTAAGAAGGTATGGTACCCTATTATTATTTTGTAAAATAAATCTAAATTTATTTAAAATATTTTTTAATTAATTAAACATTTTATGTATGTACCGTATTTTATTATTTATTGTATTAACCTTTATATATTTTAATTACTCTTAGGTAATTAATTAGATTACATAAAAACTAATATTTAGATTGTTTCGACTTTAAATTCACATTATGCCGTCGAGTAGTCCTAAATTATTAATAGAAACCATTTTGTAAATTTTGTTGTCAAAATTCGGTGCTATATTTTTAAAAAGTGCATTATGCTTAGAAATAATAATAAATTCACAATTATCCTACGTCTAGACTACAGTGACGTCTACAATCTTTCATCACATTTGTACATGGTCATAAATATTAATATGTTAATGTCCTATTTCCTTATACAATGATGCGTTTATATTTAGGTTGTTCACACGGACGGTGGATGCAGTAGAACAAATCCCGTGACCTGGCTTGGCGTGGCCGGTCAGAACGTTCAGGTCCAAGTAAAACGAGAACCTCAGCACGTTCATGTATCTGAGGTGGTTGCGGTTAAGTTGGAGCAGGCCTCTCCGGGTACTAAACCCGAACAACCCACCATACCAGTTTCGATGAACAATGGTGAGCATCCTTTACTGTTTTACAAATGATTGATAAATTAATTAATTTTACAGATTATTATGCTTCACATCTACGTACATTTCAAAAGAAGTTAAATTCGATCCCTTATTAACCAATATAATTAAAAAAAAAACAATCTGTTGTTCATTTTTTTAACAGTTTATAATTAGGCGGTTTTAAAGAATTTATATACTTATTATGAATAAGTTATCTAAATATTAAAACTGATTATTATCTTTTCATTTGTATCATAAAATATATAATTAAATTATTATTCTATTTTGTTATCTCTTTAACTTTGTTGTACGCGTACTTAATTTTGATAAGACCCTTTGTAATTTATGTTCTTCTGGTAAATCGAAAGCCAGATTTCGTGTATTATCAGGGTGAAGGTTATTATAGAACGAGGTCAGACAGAGGAGGAAGGAACTTCAAGAACCACGCCGGAATTCATCGTCAAACTAACAAGAAGTATTTCGCAGTTACACCTTATACCACTCAGTTTCTTATAATCTCCTGGTAGATGTACCGTACAAATAACGGTTCAGTTAACTCTACTTACGTCACTACTGTTCAGATCACATACACACTCATACTGCTTGCTTTGTGTAGGTACTGCGTTGCGTTTTACTTTACGTAACAACTGCTATTTACGATCGCTTGAATAATGTAAAACATATTTATTATCCTCATTTAATTTTTTAATTTTTAAGAGACATGCATAAAACAAAATATATTTTGTTTGTATGGTTATGATGAGAAAGAAGACTTTTTTAACTTTATCTTGATTTTTTGTTACTTCTATATACATACAATAACATCATCTTATATACATGCATAGAAATACTATTATTCAAAAAATATTTGACTTTCTATATAATGACTTTATTTATATACAAACAACGACTGAAACTGACGACGACCTTCGGACACAGCGTACCTACTTGATTCGTAATTCTTTTAGTTTATAATTGCCTGGTACTTTTAAGTATTGCGATGATATAACAACAATTCTTGCCAGGCAAAAAAGACAAACAAACAAACACGTTAATTTTATTTTTAATAAAAATAAAAAAAGTCTAAAGATATATATTTTCAAACTTAAAAATAAAATATTACTAGTAGTGAGTAGGTACGGTGCAACTTAGTTTTTTAACTGAATGAATTAAAAATTGACGACTAATTGATTGGCTGATTTATGTCAATATGATACAAGAAAATAAATTAAATACGAAAGAAAACACATTTTATTTGTACCTGTATTTTTAAAAACAATTTTGTAAATAAGTATTATTATTACGTTACCGGCTTTGAACAAAGGGGACATGATTGCTTATGACAACTGAAATTTGATACATAGTCAAGCTTGTTTATCTATCCACCTGTATTAATAGCATGGCAAAGTCTTGCTTACTACATTAAGATATGAGGGTTGCTTCAGTCACGATTGTAGTGATTGTAGTGTAGTTATTAATGGGATTTTAAAACTATTATGTTTAGGGACCTAATACCCATTATTTGTTAGTGATTTTTCAATAACTGTTTTTCATCACTAAATTGTATTTTATTTTTTGTAAAGGTTTGTTAATAACGCTCTGATCCAGGATCCATACCCGTCGGGATAGCGGTTGCGCGGCAACGGGTTGGTGACGCTGGCCTCCTAGCCGCGCTTTCACAAAAAGACAACCAACGGCTTCATGATTTAGGTAAGTTTATTTTCATATTACATTACTTTAAAATATATAAATATTTAAACATTTATGGTTATAGATAGTAGTCTTACCTTTATTTATCTCGTTCAAAGTCTGTCCGACGATTGTTAATGATCGGTGATGCAATAGTTTCCTCAAGTAGGTTTGTCATCGATTCGTCGATCTCTTCAATGTTTCTGAGTCCCTGGTATCACTATGTATTAACAACGGTTGCGATATTTATAAAAAATGTTGCATTTTATTTATTTAACCAACCACCAACAACAACCAATTAAAGAAATCCTAAAATTTTTAGAAAAGTGAAACAAATTTATATGGTTGTTTTTAAGCACAATCGAGGAAGTTTTTTTAGTTAAATTGATATGTAGTAGTAGTAGTCGATGTCCAAAGGTCAGCCTGGTTCATTCATAATATTTATTATAATGTTTATATTCCCAATAATTAGGATTAAAAGTGTATGACGGATATATATACAAATCATGCTATCATTAACTGATACCCCAGTGAAAATTAATTAGTTAGATACTACTACTATTCGTCCATTTAGATTAAAGTGTCTATTACAAATGTTACGTTTTTAAATGCTTTATTTATTATAAATGAAAATAAGAAAAACAATGTATACAATAAATATACGAGTACAACAATATGAAAAGCGTCTGTCTCTTTGGATATGGGGCATGGATGACGTATTTTCCACGAGCCTCTATACCCGTAACCTTACATTTCAACTGTATTTTGATCTTCTGATTTACTGCTCGTCCAAATCCATACGTTTAAACTTTTCATTACATGGGTATACGAGTATGCGTTCGAACCGTCTTTTGAGATTGGATAGAACAAACATACAAATAGAGTAACAGACAGACTGATAAATAGACAAAAATATATATATGATGAATCATAATGATTTAAGATTAGGTAATAATTTCTAAAGTCGAATAGTTTATTAATTTCGAGAGCACTCTTTCTCTAACAATACCCTATCTTACTAAAGAAATTCTAAGCTTTTGAATATAAAATCAATGAATTCCTATTAGATCTGTTGAATAAGTTTTGGCTAAAACTGTCTAGAGTGCATGAAACTTGCTTAAAACTTGACGGCAAGGTGTTTCACAATGACATGCGTAAATAATTTTCAACATCAACACCTGCCTATTGTACTAGTTTCATCGATAGTTGTTATTCTTTAATTACATAAACACTATTTTATTTATAATGCACACTTAATGAACATAACATAACATTTTAGTTATATATGTTTTCCTGGTAGTATCTTTGAACTTATACACGTGTAATAATATTTTCTAGAAAACCAACAAAGTAAAAAAAACAACACAAAGTCTTACTGTATTTCGATACCAAATAAGACGTTGAAATATGGTGTTGGTACATTTTATATCAGCGTATTTAATAGTTTAATTTAAAAAATACATTTATATAGGTTTTTTAAGTTATTATCATCATTTTGTGACGTTCATGAAGTAACAAGAAAACAAAACATTCATTTATATTTATATTTGTATTTTTCATTCTATATCGTTTTTATCAGTCAACATTTCGGCTTATTTATTCCTCTTACGATATTTTTTAAAGAGGAAAATACACTGACTTTTCATTCAGCAAATAATATCATCAGATATTGCAACAAGCAAAAGTAAACTGAAGCTATGTTAACTGTGTTCGCTCGAATATTTAAATATTTTATATATTAGAATTGAAATCTTGTAGAAAACATTCCAAAGTAGATTAAAAATAATTTATTTTTACGAATACTAATTAATATATTACATAATATAATTTTATAATACATGTAAGTTATTTATTTTTATACCAAAATTATTTTGATATAAGTTTGTGTCACATGACGTCAATCATTCAATTAATGTATTTGAATTTCGAGTATTCGACAATTTACAGATCGAAAACAATCAATCGTTATATTCGTTACTAGCTTTTGCTAGCGGCTTAACTTATATATGTCTATACAAGAATAAATAGAATAGAATATATATTTAAATGACGAAAAATGCATTAAGGCCCTTTGGAGATAAGCCCGTAGATAGAGACAAAAAAAAACAGATTTTGCGTTCTATCGCGCTTTTGTAATCCTCCATAATGGTTTTTACATAAATTTATGGAATGTACATACACGCGAATTTTTAATTAAACATATGTGGTGGTCGTGCAGCCGTTTCCGAGATTACCGCGAACATTGACACTAACACACAAAAATTCTATAACATTGATTTTTTGGGTTCTATCTATTACTTTAGTAAAGTGCCACACTTATAGTTTTTTTAATATCTTCAATGTACAGATATCGACCAGTTGAATTTTTATTATATTATAAATTAGGATACAGAAAAGTCATAAAAATAATCTATAAGCAGTACGCAGCGAGTATTTCTCGATAAAAATCGCAGCGGATGTAAGCGACGTACGAGTCAAGCCAATTACATGCTAATCAGAGTTTACAATTACGATAAATTGTGAGCCAACCGGCTTTTATAGCTTTTATAGAATTTTCGCATGCTATTTTAGGATCCTTTTGTCTATAAAGATAATTATCCCTGTTTTGATATATATAGGGTAATAATTAAAAACTGCACACATATACTTGCCTCTCGTAAAATAGAATAATTTCTGTAATTGTATAAACTAAACCAATGCCACTTATTTTAAAATGGGGTTACAATATTAATTTTCTGTCATAGACGAATTTAATTTACATAAGTATTGTGTGATATAAATTTTACAGAAATCTAGTATGCAATTTTTAATATCTAATAATGATACCGAACTCTTAGAATAAGTAGCCGACACGCACTTTGCTATTTATTTTAGATTTTAATTCGCGTAACAACACGTCTTTACGACTGTTAGACATGCAATTTGTACTGTATCTTTTATGAATATATAAAGAATTTCACTTTTATTTACATAGCAAATTGTGCTTCAAGCTAATTCCTTGGTTTTTTCATTAAATTAAAATAATTATCTAAATAATAAAACGTAGTGAATTACTTAAAACTAATTATTATATTATAAACTAGTTTCTGTCTGCTTTGCGTGCATTTCGATTTTGACATTCACTTCTAGTTATCTATCATATTATATTTTTCGGTAAATTTCAGTGAGTTATTGTACTCATTCCATTATACATATAGAAGAATGAGAGAAAATATATTTAAATCAGGAAATATATAGAATCCTTTCGGTGATTTGCCTGTAGATTTTAGGGATCTGTAGCCTAGAGTTCGGATAAAGCAACCGCGACGCCAGAGTACCGGGTTTGAGTCCCTTTCGGAACGCATTTGCATTTTCAAATTTGTGATTTGTGTTCTGCCTACACAAATCACAAATACGGCTACAGGCTGCCTGTGGCCGGGCGAGTCTAAAAAACACGCAGGCATTTCCAGTAATAAACGTGGTAGGAGGAACTTATAATAATTTTTACGTTCGGTCTGGATCCCGTACCACCGTTCAGAGATGGAAAAGTTGTGAAGTGCTTATACGCGTTTCAATTTCAGTCAGTATTTCCGAATGAATACTCGATAAAAAATATGTGGTATTACGATGGGCTTAAAGGTTTTACAATACTTCTTCTAGATTACTACTACTGATCTTGGGGATGTCCATGGGCGACATAAATAGAGCTTAGTTATATAATATATAAGTGAACTATATGCTTGTTTGCCTTCCTATACAAAAATTATTAAAAAATACCGAGCTCTCACGCTGACATCACCAAGTTTTTGTTTTAATTTTATTAAATCAATTAAAATTATGTTTATTATCTCTATAATCCAATAATTATTTATTTATTATTTTTTTAAATGTATACTCCAATAATCATAAAATAATTTGACTTTTAATTACTAGGGTCACATAAATAGAAAAAGCGTAGATATTGTTAAATATGTGTCGCATTTACGTTTTACGTCAAAAAACACTAATTTATAGACATAATAAGACTTAATTTTGCTTCTAAATTGTAATAAAGAAGTGAAGCCACAACTAGTGGTGGTTGATAAGTTTGGGAACAAATGACAGAAATATTGAATTGTTGTTGGTTCACAACGTTAATAGAAATAATCATTGTTGAGACGTTTAACTAAAGATGAGGAAGCTGGTAACAATTTTTTTAACTATGACATATTAACAATATGTTGTTCAAGATCATAAGAGTATTTTAAACGTAAAAAACGACACACATTTTGCAATTGATACAAAAGTTAATAATAAAATAATTTTACAACCAGCCTGCGGAGATAAAGACAAACTAACGAACTTTTTGAATTTTAATTTAAACAAATTAACATTCTTGTTTAATTCGATATTGACACAGGCATTTTGATTATGCATGCACATAAATTAACGAGTACACACAGCTTTCATTGTTATTGTGAAATGTCAAAGTAATTACGGAAGTTTGCTGTCAATTGTATCGGTAAACATAAAAGACAAAAAAAACTTAAAATTTGAAAGCCTGACGCTTTTTTTAAGGAACAATAACAATCTACATCGTTAATTATAAATTATTAGTGAAATAGGTATTTTGAAATTTCCATCGCAGTTTATAAACTCGTTTTCCTTCTTAAGCGGTTTTCCTTATTGATTTATTTAAGGGTAAAATGATTTTAATGAAGATGATTGTTGTTTTTCTATTACCATTAAAACAAAAATTGTTTTAATAATTGCTTAAATGTTATTTCTGATAATCATTTGTTATTTTTACTGTCGAGGTTTATTTACTATTATTTATTTCTTTGTTATACGCGGTATTTTTTTTACATACACTTATTATTTATTTTAATTTTAATCCAGAAATACAAAAACATAAAAAAGTTTGTTGAGTGGTGAAATAAGCTCTTACCTTTATTTACACTCATATCTACCACGCAAACATAACGTGAAAAGAGATGACTAACATATTAGACAGACCGATGGCAGAGTATTTCTAATCACGTCGCGGCAATTCGGGCCAGTTGCCCGTCACAAACATTTGGCGTGCTTCCCGCCGACGGCGTGTAGGGCTGACTATTTTCAATGTCCATTCCGCTAAAACCTTACGAAATTACATCTATGACTCTCGAGATTTTCTGTTTACAAAGAAAATCGCATAAAACTTGTATGTCTATCAGAACCCTATCTGAAATGTGCAGTTGCACATATATCGATTTGCAAATAGTGTATACATATCTATTATTAAGTATATTGAAATTTAACAGTCTAAACAGCACAGTTTTAAGACCGCCTCGACGATATTTGTTTACGATAAACAGTCAATAAACGCATACATCATATTTATTTTTATATCAATATATGAATATTGAAAACCCTATTTACTAAAAGCATCAACATTCCCTATAAGAAATTCTCCCTCACTCACGACCCTCAGAGAGAGGGTCTACTGTCGAGGGTTAGATATAGTCACATCGCACTGCACACAAGCTTAATTCACCATATCAAATATGTTCTTATGAGCATCGAACATTAAATATTAATTTTTAAATTAGAACTGACGAATGATGAAGAGTGACGTAAAATATCCATAATTTGTAAGCATTCTGATACGAATTCGATCCGTCACACCTTTATGATGCCCTGGTGCTTTTTTGTGTAACCTTCTCACTTTTTTACATATTTAAAAATGTTTTTTATCTGTAAAAAAAACATGTACCGTAAAGTCAGTCAGTCCTATTTATTTACTTGCGTATTTCAAAACACCACACAACCCCATATTGAGCACGTTTTTATTTTAGAGTTATATTTTTTACATTGAAAAAAAGTTCACTTCAATTTAGGGAAGAATCTCAAAAAAAGGAAACAACTACTATTTACTATATAAATCATCTTTTCAAATCTTTTTATAAATGTTTTGTTACAAACAACAATAAATAAGTTTACTTACTACTAATAAAAATAACTTCTTTTCTTCTTACTGTTCAATTCTATTTGATGTTCAATGCGGTTGTGTGGTTACTTACTTTACTATTTTTAAGTTACACTTCATTCACTACGACAACTAAAACTACCGCAACACGTTTGTCGCGTTACGCGTAGTTTATTATTCTAGGATGGCGACGATATTTAACTGCCCTAGATTAAAACTCAAAAATTACATTGATGCGACTGGATAAACTTAACTTGAAAATAAAACTTCTACTGCAAAGAGGCGACAACTTTTAAATATTTTGCTAGTTTATTTTTACGGAGCTTTTGCGGAAAACGTCCGTTCGGAAAATCCTAGGGGCTCTTAGGCGTCATTGGCGTCGGATAAACCCTTTTCTTCAGCGCGCGTGATACCAGGCTGACAGCAGTTTGTAAGAGGTGTCTTGAAGTATTTACGCGTTGCATCTATACGTGCGAGTGAGAGGCGTTTATGGTAGGAATGCTAAGGATAGAACAGCACTGCTACAATACGCTTTGAAGGTCAACTGATACGGTTTACGATATAAATTGCAGAGTAATAATAATCAGAATTAAATAAATTTAATAATATGGACACAATGAAAATATTTTTTATTATAAATATCCACTGACTTTATTCATGATTATAAAATGTTAATTTTAATGAAAGGACCAAAAAAACATAAGATGCTTAAAATAAAATATTTATATGGGTATAATTATCATTTCATTAAAAATTAAAATTGCATTTCATTTATTAATATGATTATTATATTAATCAAACTGTAAATAAATAGACAATGTTCAAAGTTACAGTTAATATTATTGTATAGAAAAAGAATCTGTTTGTAACTACACTATAAAAATGCGATGAGGAAATGTGAAACAGCTACGCGTGGGACAAGGATAGCGATACCAGCACGTGGTTTTGCTTGGTAATTTCGTTGTTTTGCCTCTGCGCGCCGCTGCGGCTCCGGTATTACGTCTGAGAAAAGTTTCGTAAGACTGTGTGGAGTTGCGTTGGTCTGTAAGAAGAGCAAGAAAGGAAGGATTGGTTGTTTGTGTTTCGTTGTTGTTGTTTTTTTGTTTAAATTATTTTATTAGGTAAAATCTTTTTAATGAAATATTTTTGCATTACCCACGGTTGTTACAATTACTTAAAAAAATCTAGCAATTTACTATAAAACAGACAGATGAATAATGGAAGACGACTACGATGTGTGGCGGCAAATATTATTCTTCCCCAAAACAATAAATACAATTGAAAAAAAAAAGAAAGATTCCTTTTATTGAAAATATATCAAGAACTATTGAAGTAAGCGACATTGGTTATCATTTTTAGTTCCCTTTTATTTAATTAATAATTACATGTAAAGTTCTTAATTTTTTATAATTATGGACGTCGAAGGATCAAAATAACAGTTCGGGTGTTGTCCAATTTGTTTACCAAAGTTCAAATCTTGAAATATTTACCACAGTATAGTAGTGAAAGTTATTTAGGTACTATGTTTCTGCAATTATAAAGAGACTGATTATGCAGTTCCTTTTGCATAAATTATTTTCTGCTCAGTATGTAGTTAAAGATAAGATGTGGGTTATATTAAATAGTTCAGTTTAAGTTTCCGATAAAAGTTTTCTCAAACTTGAATACCACTTTCGCAATAAAAAAACTTAAGACTTTTCAAGAAGTTTAATACGTTTCCCGCGACTTTTCAAATCCACTGACTCCTTCAAACCGGTAAACAAACCCCTACTAGACAATTATATAATCTAAATCAATCAAATACGATTCTCCTACCTACTGAGCTAAAAAGTAGAATGTGTTCTTCCATTATTTATTTCTCATATATATAAAAAAATAGTGAAGGTCTATCTTACTAATATTACCGCATAAATTTCGTATAAAACTTATCGTTATGGAACAAGATGAGATACTTTTATAAAATCAGGTAATGTTTGGATTGGGCTGATGCAAAATTCGAACAACAAGCCCAGTTTAACTTGTGCCCTAGAGAAATATGTGAATTTTTATAATTCGTTCTATAGTTCTGTAATTTTTGTTAATTATTATAATATTATAGTTATTGTTTTCTGAGCAAGGATTGAGTGAATATTCGTTGGTATATAAGTATGCGTCGACAACCTGTACAGCATAATCATTTCACATTTGGTATTTAATTCTTTCTTGTAATAAAATGTTTTCTGAAATATATTTCTTTATAGCATTCTTAATCGGTCAAGATCAACATTCGTTAAAGACTTGCTTTTAAAGCCATAATCATAGGTATCGTACAAAGTCTTACCTACTCTTATATACATATCTAACTCAGATAACCGATTAAAATGGTAATTTTTCACATAAGAACTAAAATCTCTATATACCTCCAAGTCCTGTTTTAACTGTATGTTATGTTTAATTATTGAAAATAATACATACAAAATGTGCCTCACGAAGTTCTGTACGTAAGATATGGGTAGGTAAAACAATTGAATACGATTTCTATGTAGGGTTAGTTAGTGGGCTCTATAAATATATCTCATAATATAAAATTATGCAATATAATATTGTCTATATATCTTCTTTCTATAGTTTTAATACTGTAATCATTATAAAGATAATATAATTAATGAACTGTTTTATGTATTATCACATTAGCACTAAGATACTAAATTATATATAGTACCTAGTCACCCGAACAACAATACCTACGAAATTTAAGTTCGTTTCGACAGAAGTAGTTTACAATCGTTTTTTTACTTTATCACATTATTTATTCCTCATACACGAAGGTAACAAGAGCGTGTTATGAAGGAAATAAGTATTATTTAACCTAGTAGAAACTGAATAGAGGCATGAAGTGATCGATGAATTTCATTGCTCCATAGTATTGGGAATATTCCGAAAAGATTTACGAATGTATTTCAATATTATTGTAACGAATGTTTACAAAGTTATTACGTAATGACGAAGTAAAACATTGCATTGTTTTCCCTGCAGAAACAGCGCAGGCGGCCATGACGGTGGGCGTGGCCAACGTGTTGTGCGACGATCGCTCCGCCCCTTTGGCGTGGCCAACTCCCGCACCCGCGCCTGCTGCTCCCCTCTGGCAGTATCCAGGTAGGACACCTCCCATTAATTCATGCTCGCCTGGTAACTACGCGCCAACTACATTGTGAGAGCGGCGTTTTAGCGATATCGTCGCTCGCCGATTTAAGTACACCTCCTGCGGCGTCATGCCACTCTAGTAGCGGCATTGCAACTGAGATCGTTTTGACGTGTGTAATTTCAACGTCGCCTTGACGGTAAAGACAGGCAGGCAGGTGGTGTTTAGAAAAACAATCCGCTAGCTATCTGTCTCTCTCTCTCTCCGTTTTATTTAAAAAAAAAACTATCAGAGGATTAAGTATTTTTTAAGTACGTACAACTTATTACATTTTCATATATTTGTTATTTACTTTTATCTATATAATAAGAAAGGGAAACTACAAAATTAAGTAATTTACTAGTGATGTGTTCAAACGGTAAAATCGTAAAAAAATTAAAATGCTTCCAAACATCACATCGACCCAATTTATTTATTTTTTGTCCAACACTTGATCCCGTTTATTACGGCCACCGGTTTCTTTCATCGCGGGCGTTTTATTGTTTTTAGCGTTCGTTTAGTTTTGTTTCGTAATCAACTAGCGCACGCCCGCGGTTTCATTCACGTGGAAGGCGATTGCTTCATGATGGCCTTTTATTTTCCACTAAGAGCAATTACGCTGTTAATGGTCGTGTTGACTAATATTTTATATTGTTGTGCCATTTATTAAATAAATAATTTATCTGTTTAATTTTATGCTATTCAGTATTTTACTTCAACATTCTTATTTCAATATATTCAAATCTATAAAAAGTAGTGAAAGAGTTACTCTACCGAGATTTTATCGCTATTTGGTACATTATTTTAAATAAATGTATTTGAATGCCTTTTCATCATTACGAATAAAGCATTAAAAAGAGAAACTATTAGAAAATACTATTTTGATTAATAAAGAACACAAAAAATATTCTTCAATTCAGTATATAAAAAGGATAAATTTTAATTTGCTTTAAAAGTACCTATTTAAAATTATAACTTTATTAGTCACTGACTAAATCTGTTTGTAGTCGACCTAACCTAATTTTATAATTTTTCATTTAAAATGTTAACAAATAAACTACGAGTGGGATGGAATAGGTTTCAAGTATATTTTTTTATTCCTGCTATAGAAAACGTTATTACTACACTCCAATTAAAATGGTAATTTTAAATGTGGTACACGTAACTAACTAGTATTAGTATACAACATCAAAGCCCATCGCTCACCCTAGTAACCGCCAAATCGTTTCCCACACGAAACGGAACTCGTGTCACTCCCAACACATAAATTATCCGTCATCCGAAAAAAAAACAAACAAAAAAGCATCGTAAAAACTCATTTATCGATAACCACTCTCGACTGCAGTCAGCCCTAAACACTTTTAACGCCTACTTAGCCCCGCCCTAATCTTGCGTCTCGGCCAATCACGCATCCTCTTGAGAAGAAGGCAGTCTTTCACTCGGTACCGCCTTTACCAATTTTAGTGTTGTATAGTTTTTTCATAATGGCGATTATCGTTAGTGCTTACGGATCGGAATTTGACACCTCACGCGATCACAAGCAACACAGTTGCTTAGCGTGACACAAGAAAAAATATTTTCTCTTTGAAACCGTTTGTTGTTCCGATTATAATATGTTTAAAAATATCCGTGCCTAAATTACGTCTAATTTTTTATTATTAGTCATCCATAAATTCAATCTACCTGGGGTTTTAAAAGTTATTCTTATATAATCTAACTGAGAATCACAGTATCAGCATAAGTAATGCTGGAGAACTACGAAACCTAATGGCAAACATTTAGGATTAGCTACATGTGTTCCTTATTGGGTTTTATGGCATTTAAAATTCGTATAATGTCTATTAGATTTTAAATATGAAAATTACATAAAAATAAATAGCCGAGTCTGTGACTCGATGTACACAACATAAGACATGGCTATTCGGTAGAATTATTGTATTTACAAATATATGAGAGAGAAAAATATATTTATGCAGAAAATAGTAAACAATATAATATTTTTGCCAATGTTAATTTACTCATGTATCAGTACTTTTCACAAGTTCTATTGTACAAAAATTGTAGATACTGAATAAACTTAAGAAGGTGGGTACGTACGTAGTAGGTATTATTGCGGAAAAGTAAAGATAAATAGGTATATGGGTAAGTGGATTTGTCTAACTATTACTAGTTTCTGCACTGGTAGACCCTAACGCTTTCCAGGATGAGCGAATTTTATTGAAGAATTTAAGGACAATATTATTAAATTCTTCAATAAAATTCATTAAAGACAAAAATTAAACTGAATAGAAGAGAATATGCCTTGTATATCACATTTGATACCATTTATAACCAAATAATAGCGTGAATAAATATATTAAATTTATTAATCACAAAGTATAGAAATATTTGTTAGTAATAGACTCATTACGCCGTTAGAGTTTTAAGCTGAGTCAAGTTCCGTTATGGCGCCTACTATCAAGTACAATTGACTTTAAAAACTGTAATTTCCCACGCCATTCCCGCAAATGAACACACGATCAAAGATTAATACACAACAACCTAATAAATTATTTATTAGAGCTAAACAATGGTCTTTGATTGCCGCCTCTCGTAAGGTTTTTGTTCTAATCTATGTTTTGTCTCGTTTGCATTCAGGCCATTGAGGTATTGCCGTCTCTGTTGTTGTTTCGTAAAACGAGGTTTCTTTATAACTTACGTTACATTAAGATTTGTGAGGTTTTAGGATTTTAAAGGATACTTATGATGAAATTTCTTTCGTTCTAGGAATTGAATAAATTTGTAAATAATTTTGTTTGTTTTATATGTATTTTATGTATAGGGCCGGACGGGGTTACTTGAGCAATTTTTAATTTTAAAAAATAAACAATGCGCAGGATTCCTTCACTGGCTCGTCGAGCCACCACTGGGGTTCGCGCGTGAGTCCCCACCTCGCGCCCCCTTCTTTACCGTATATAATGGCTACCAGTCTAGTGAATATTTTTCCAGATATTTCGACTGTGCAACTTACCTCTATAGTCAACTAGTCCCGCTCTACCCAACCGAACGTTTTGTATAAAATTACACATTCAGATTGTGTTAACCGTAACCTGTTTAAAAACAAACCACAACATTACAAAAGATAATGTATTTTATTGCGAATTACAATTCGAAATATCAATCAAGATACTAACCTACAATATTGTAAGGTACATAACACAAATGATCTTAACTATAGGTATTATAGTTTCATCAAAAACCTTGACCCCAGTCCTCCTCCTTAATTTTCACAAAAAGAAGCCTGTATTCGTTACGAAACATATAAATGACATAAGCTTCATCGAATATTTTCACCGCTTTAGGAGAAAAAAGGTAATATACAGCTTTCTTTATAATATTAACCTACGGTACTATTTAATAATAATTAACTAAATACTGCACTAAGCTGTAAATACCTATATAACTTTTAAGTAGACTCATTTATTAGGTTTTTATAATAATCTTCTATCCTAATAAAATGCTTCTTGGAGTTTCAATGTCTGTTACCCTTTGCCATTTAAGGTCACAAATTTAGACGATACTTCTTACGGAAGCTAAAAAGCAGTATTCCAAACTTTAGTTACTTACGACTTTTTTATGCTTAAAGTCTTTAGTATTAAAAGCTACATTTATCAAAACAAATTTGTTAGCTCTAGTTTTCAATATTTCAATGTTGCAATATTTTTAGACCAGAAGTAGCGAACGATTAAAAAAAATAACAATTCTTTCCACGTAATTCAAAAAGTAGATTAGGTTAGATTAGATATAGTACATAAGCTTAAAGACGACAGACGAGTGCTTAGATATACAAAATAAGTATGTAAATAGGTATATAGTGAAGATTTTCTTTATTCGATACAAAATCAAGCGAGCAAACAGTTCACCTAAAGTGATTCCTGTCGTTCATGGACATCTCTGAGACCAGGAGATTTAAGAGACGCCTTGCCAACCTTAAGGCCTTACTCATATTTCGCCGTTTGTTATTTTGTTTTATTTCCTGTATACAGTAATTCATAGACTTAAGTCGAAATGGGCACAGCACTTCACAACTGGTCCAAATATGATAATTAGATACTTTAGATAATTTTTACTTTAAAAAAATATCGCTAGGCTATTAACTCCAACGTAGGAAATACATTGGAGTAGGTTCTAATTCCCACATTAGTATTCGTGTGAAGCTACACCGGAAGCGTGGTGCCCGAATACTAATGAAACCTACGCGATAGCAGATAGCCTTTTATAAAGCAGGCACGGATTTGACATTTTTGGACGAAATCTGTGGATAATTTATTTAAATACTCATATGTCTGAACGTTAATCCAGTTCCCATTAAATGTCAGAAATCAGTTTCACTGTTATTTTGATTACAAATAACAAAATTTGTTTTAGTACCTTAGATACATTCACGGGATTCGAACATTAGACTTTAACCTTAAGTGCAAACGTGATCTGCATATTGTTGCATCACAGAGGTGGTAAATTGCTATTTATAAGCACAGCTTAAAAATTATTATTCATTAACATGCGCATCGCTTTTGATCATTACAATATATGTTTAATATTCAGTCTTGTGCGCCCACTGCGTGAATTGATTAACATTTAATAATAATTTATCAGTTTATAGTAATACCGATTAGTGAGGATTGCAGCCTGTTTCCTGTTTGTGTATCGTTAATGTGTACTTGGTATTTGAATAGAGAGAATATTTTTTACTAATATTTGCTTATGTCCTAGTAGGTACATGAGATAAAACTTGGTTTTATTGTAGTTTTTTAATTCCTTAAAGAATTAATTCGATTTTTTGACTCCAATAATTGTATTTCTAAGTTTTACAATTTCCTACTAAAAAAACCTAATTTTAAATGATTTCTATATACATCATATCATCATTTCAGCTCAAGTGTCGATGGACAGCATGATGGTCGGAGGTGTCGGCGGTGTCGGTATGAGCTCAGTCGGTGGCGGCGTTTCCTCCGTCGGCGGCTTTCAACTCGTACGCGAACCCACTTCAGGAGCACTCCTTCTTCTTCCTGCTCCTCCAGATCTACCGCACACAGTCGTTTGGGGCGGCATGCCTTACCCATCCGCACCCCTCCTATTACCACCTGCTCCTCACCCTTCACATCACTTACAACTCCTGCCAGGCGATCTACTCGCATCTACTGCTACCCTACAACATACGCACACTCACTCCACCCGTCTAGTTACTCTAGCGCCAGCTCCTGCCCCACAACCACATCCTGCACATGTGGAAAAACGAAAACCAATTATGCAACCTTTAATAACACCACACACGTTAATAAAAATAGAACCGGAACCACCGCAAGAGAAACCACAACCGACTTTCGCACCTGAACCCGTACAACAGCCTTTGTTAACTACGCATCTGTATTATCAACCTGAGTTTCAAGACCAACCTTGTAGAAGCCAAGCTACATCACCTGCTGCACCGCCTACACCTCCTCCTGAAGCCCCGGAAATCCCTGCACATAGAGATGCCTCAAATCAAACTGATCATATTGATGAAGAAGATGATCATCACAATCATGTCGACGACGATGAAAGAGAAGTCGCATGTATTGGCGTCGCGCATGTACCTGAAGAATCCAATGTTATGCAACTACACATTTTGCCACCAACAATAGATAGTGCAGAGGAATCGTCATCAGAGGCTCTTGCATCATCAGCCGTGATTGGTGCAGTCGAAAAAGCAATAGATACGATAGAACATGATGAATCCATTGATAATTCCAGTAGCGGTTCCCAGGAATTAGTTATTGATACCGGGCAACTTCCCGGTCCAACTCTGGCTCCAATATCGACAAGACCACCTGATGACGTCAGTGGATTAGAGCTATTATCAAATAGCATTGAACAGTATGAACGTACTACTCCAGGCAATAATATGCCAAGTTTGGAACCAGTACCGCTATCAATTGACACAAGAACATCATCTAAAATAAATATTTTAATTAAAACTTCGCCTAAGTCACCTCCGCGGACGGCTGATATCGAACCACAAAGAAGATTTGAGTTTTCGTCTACAGAAATATGTAATCAACAACAGAAGCCTTCCTTAGATAGGTTAGGATTACTTTGCGAAGTAATTTTGGCCGAGCAACGCTTAATGGAAGAAGGTGTCGATACTGTTACAAGTCGTCCATCCACATCACGGCCTTTTATTAAAACCGAACCTTTGTTAAATCCCACCGATAGAGATAGACCAATAGAAGTGAAGAAAGAAAAACATAGACATAGAGACGATTCGTCCAGTGAACGCAGGCCGAAACGTAGTCGTGATCGCGAAGAGCGGTTGAGACATAAATTAGAAAAGATGCGTCGACATAAACGGGAAAGAAAAAGCAATGATGCTGAGGATAGTGGAGGTGAACTTGAAGCCAGTTTAAGACGTGTAACAGCATGTTCTTGTGGTGTTGCTGATTGCTCACATTCCTCAAATGTTCAATCTGCTCATGAATTGGTTAATGCCATTGAGAAAGACATGAGAAAACGGTTACAAGACTTGCAACGCCAATGTGATGAAAAGAGAGCACAGTTAAATGCTTTAACTCCTCCCTTGCCCGTGCTATCAACGACACCTACTCCTTCTATACCAGCTTTATCTCCGGATTCAGATAGGGGTTCTTCCAAAAAACGGAAAGTTGGAAGGCCCCGGAAAGTTTCAAGCCCTGACTCTACTGAAACAATTGTTGCTAAGAAACCTAAATCTAAGAGCAGTTTGGTTGGATATTTACTCGCTAAAGGTAAATTGAAGGGAGGAATATTATGTTCTCGTGCTGAGCCTTCTAGAGAAGATGTCAGTAGAACTAGTAAAGTACGTCCGAAATTGAAGGCTGAGCCAATATTAAAAGTATACTCCGAAGAAGATGATAATGAATGGGGCCTAAATAGATCTGCAAGCTCATCAATGGAAAGCCTGAATGAAGTCCGACAGAAGAATCGGGAGAAAGTCGATAGCTTAGCTAGAAAGCATTCAAGAGATGACTTTTCTGAAATTGAGTTGGCAATAAGACGGGCTAGCGCTTCAAGTGATAGCGATAAAGAAAGACGTCGAGCTAAAAAGAGACGCAAGAGCAATAAATCTAAAGAAAGATCAGAAAAAGTTGTGCAGGACAAAGAAATTGAAATTGATACTCCAAAACCAGTGGTTTCTCGTTGCACTTTAACTGAAGATAAGTTAGATTCTTCGCCAAGAGTGCTCACGGCTAGAGGTGGACTGTTTTATGCTGGAAAATTAAGTGCTGTACAAGCACCCGATGTCTACGCTATAACACTAGATGGTGAGAGGGGAAATAAACCTCACATTTTGTCGAGAGAGGAAACATTAAAGGACGCTGTGAGTACTTATTTATATTATTAAATTGCTAGACTAGCTAGATGTTAAATATTACGTCCAATTTGCTTACAAACTGGAGTAGATTAGTCAACATTTTCTTATGTTGTCTTGCATATAACGATAATCTTTTATTTCAGATACTAAAGATGGATCTTAAATTTCAGATACTAGAAGTAAGTCCGACATCTGTATCAGAATTACCTTCGGGTACAAGAGTGTGTGCATACTGGTCTCAGCAGTATCGATGTCTATACCCCGGCACTGTGGCAGTTTCCTCCCCAGATCCTCACGATGACAAGTTTGTAGCTGTCGAATTCGATGATGGGGATTCTGGAAGAATAGCCATAGAAGACATACGATTTTTGGAACCGAATTATCCGATTGTTGGTAAGTTATTAAACGGTTGTTTTTTATATACAATTATATAAATTCGTAAAACACAGTAGATCTTCAAACAGAATTCATATTATAAAAACATAATTCTTAAAAAAAAACACAGAAGAAGTCATTTGTTAAATTTCTAGTAGAAAAGTGAAGCGATCAATAAATTTGAATGCGAATGTCAATCTCATTGTTGTCTGTATTTTAAGTTATCTTAAATTATCATACCATGAAATCAATATAAACTATATATATTTTTAATAGACTGCTTCCTTTTATGTTTTCTCATTCTAATTTTATTTGCTCTGGCGAAAAATTAAATAATAACTTAAATATATATTTTCAGAATACGAGAATACCTTATTTACATTAGGAAAACGACGGAGAAATACTAGTGTAACTGAAGAGAAAAAAGTTATTGCCGCAACAAGTGCTGATGCTAAAACAGAAAAATCTATAAGCTCCGTAGAAGACATTCAAAAAGACAAAGAAGAAACTGAAGAAGACAAACACAGGGATAGAAAAAAATTGAAAAAGCACAGAAAAGAGAAAATAAAACGTCTAAGTGAAGATGATCCAACCACAGTGGAATATATTAAAAAGAAAAAGAAAAAACACAAGTGTTGTGAAGAACATTGTAAACACAGGCGTCACCATAAAAAACATCACAGAAAACACAAGAAAAGACACCATTCTAGTTGTAAAGATCATTCTAGCTCATCGGGTGATGATCATAGACAAAAGTCATCTTCAGATTATATTGATTCCAATAAATCAAATGAAGATTCCATTGATTCCAATGAAAAACTATCAACATTAATTGCTTGTGAAAAGTCTCCCGAGGAAAAAATGAAAACTGTTATCAAGAAGGCAGTGTTACAAAAGAGTTTAGTAAAAACTCCGATTTTGGATTTCAGTAATATAGGAAAAATTGCGCTAAAAAAAGACGAAGGAGATAAAGATAACTTGAAAGACAGTGGTATCGGCTTAGTAGATGAAGAGCCCGCTCAGTCAACCAGTGACGCAGTTAAAAAGGTAAGTTAACTATTGAAAATTTTGACTTGTTGGAGATGACAAGTGTTATAATAAAAAGATTAACAGTTATAGGGCGGAAAAAACATACTCGGAACGTTATGATTTATATTTCAAGTTTAAACTTTTGAAAAGTTTTATAAATTGAGATGACATTATAAAAGTCAATATTCACGACAAAACTCGGTTTAATTAGTTTAAACATTTTCTTAAATCTTTTTGACAACCGCTTTATGTTTTTATTTCAAATGTATTCTTAGAAGGCAAAGCGGCGCACAGTGTCGTCATCGTCAGACGGGGGTGGAGGTGTTAGCAAGATGGCCGCGTTTCTACCAGGGGGCGCGTTGTGGAGGTGGCTTGGTCCCGCGTACCGGCGAACGGCTCGTCCAAGGCACCGGAAGGTGTTTTACAAAGCAATACAACGTGGTGAAGAAACGCTACAGGTAAGTGTTTTCTGATTATATTTTCGTGGTATTTCTGCTGTTAATATCGGAGAAAAAATTTACACTAAGGATTGTGTTGTTTATTTATGAAATTCTCGTTTGTGTTTCGTTTAGTTTATCTTTGATATCCATGTTATGTTATGTTCAGGCATATAATCATGTACTTCATTCATTACTTTTCAAACGTGTAATTAAGTCTTATCTGAGTTTCTTGAAACCTATTTCAGGTTGGCGAAGCAGCCGTTTTCCTATCCACCGGCCGAGCAGACCGACCGTATATAGGCCGCATCGTAGCGCTATGGCAGGCTCGTGGCGCTATGGCGGTTCGCGTACATTGGTTCTATCATCCCGAAGAAACAGTCGCTTGTCGACCACTACATTTACCGGTAACTGATTTTTTAAGTATATAAGTATACGATACGATAAAGCTAGCTGAATAAAGTACATGTTAGTTATAATACATTATAGTATGTACATTGTATATTGTGATATCTTATAAATATATTTATAATTAATCCATATTTTTGGTAATCTTTATTGATTTTAATTATTTATTATGTGTGCAGGCTTAAGGGTTTCAATTAGCACATATTTTAAAATAATTTTAATAATCAGATTTACAATTTAAATAAAAAAATAATTCAGATATTTTTGATGTTAACAATTTTCATTCTGATTTGTTATTTATAATTTAGAAGTAAACGTTTCCACGATAAAAAATACATTAATTTATTTTTGTATTATATTCAGGGTGGTCTGTTCGAATCTCCGCATACAGACGAGAATGATGTCCAAACGATATCTCATAAGTGCGAGGTGCTACCGCTGGCGCAGTACAAGGAGCGCATGGGTGACGATCCGGTTAAGTACAGCACCGTGTACGACAACAACGACGTGTACTATCTAGCTGGGCATTACGATCCCACGCAACAAATGCTCCGTATGGAGCCCGACATACCGTTCGCTAACTAAACTTTTGGCGCGGCGCACGCGCCTTGTGTATGTATATTATTCACGTAGAAAAGACAAAATCGCGTATTTTTTGACAGTGTGCAATCGAACGATTTTAATCGTATAAAGAAGAAATTAAATAATAGTTTCATAAAATAATGAGTAATTTCTTTATTTATAGTTTTCTTATACAGATTATCAATAGTAAGGATAATAGTGATTTTAATAATCTCGATGTTAGTGTTTTTATCCGTAGATTCGACTTAGCTTTCAAAATCACATACAGGTGTTAAGAGTACAACGTAGTTTTTCGAGGCTCAATTGATGTGACAATTTTTCACGACTACCGTCCCTAGAGGACGTTTAACGTAGACTCATTAGTTACCCTTGTTACGTGTTATTGGAATGTTGTGTTTTCTGTGGGCCGAGTGGTACCAGATCGATCGACACGGCGATATGTGATTTATATTTTATACATGTAACGCTGTAATCTCCGTGTATAAGAATATATATATATTTCTTGTATATTCTATTAGATTTTCTATGTATACAATGTAGTTCTTTTTCATATTTCTATTCTTACGCAATACTGTCTCAACTAGTCCTTATTTGATTCAAAATTAACCAGCTGTACCTGGTTGTCTATCACTGATATTAAGATTTGAAAATTAAACCTGCTTGTTATATTATTGTTTAATTACTAATTATTATATTATTTTGGTTGATAATATTATGTTATTCAATGTATACCCAATCTAAATGGTGCTAGACGCTTGATACTTCATTTATTTGGTCTTAGATAAAATTGTAAATAGATATATATTAATTGGTAGAGTAAGTTTGTTTCCGTTCTGAAGTTGTTTATATTTACAACGACGCCTGCATGTAAGTTGCCATTGTAACCTAGCGTACTGTTTAATTAGTTTTATTTCTACAGGGTAATCCCCAGCTTCTTATCCTATGTAATGAATGTATAAAGGGACTGAAAAGACAGGGATAGCTAGGTTGAGGTTTAGGAAAGTAGATAGGTTTTTGTACGACGTGGCCAAAATATTTATAAAAAATTTTGGAAAATTCAGCTGATGGTTTCATCTTTGCAATACTTCATAACACTATATATATGAGCATTAGTTGTACATTCAGTTTACTAGAACTATAAATACTATTCTTCTGAACACATAATTAAAAAATATCACTCATTATTATAATCAGTAAACGTTGCGTAGTAAAGGGAAAGAAGATGGATCATGTTAAACGGTTTTTATAGTTTGCTTATTTATAAACCTACTTAAGTTTCAGCGCATTTCCTATATTATCCTATTTTTATAAAAAACATATTGTACAGCATATCGTATAAGAACATTTTCCTGAAAGGAAAATTCCAGTGAGATGATTTTTCTTATTTAAAAAAAGTATTTTTCAGACGTAATATATCTTCTTCCATTACATAATGTGTTTAATTGTATCCATTGTACGACATATTTTATGTTGTAATTTTAGATTTACTATTTGTTTAGTTGTAGATTTAAGATTTTCATTATTTTATATACGAAGAAAGTAATATAATATTGGACTCAACAAAATTTAAAGTTGACATATTTGGAGCGAAATTGTAATTAAAAATTAAAATAAACTGTATTTTTATATATTGAGAATATTCTTTTTATTTTGAAAAATAAATTTAAGTACAAAATTTGTTGAACGAGTTAACGACTCGGCCCGAGCGTGTATACTAACTATTGATTTTAGTTAAATTTAGAACAGACTTCTTTCTTTATATTTTTATAATGCATTGAGTTTGTTGTAAATTTTTATATTCTATTATTATTAACCGTAGTGTGTAATGCAAATGGGAAGCCATAAAATAATTATTAGATTTAAAGATTTAATAATATATCAGCATTGATAATATAAAGATTATAATTACGCTTAAATAAAATATTTTTGGCTGAAAATTTGAGTTTTATTATACCAATAAACGGAGACTGGCTCTAGTGAACACTTATTTTGCACATTATTACGTAACCGCTTTTTGATCTTGCCGTAAACAAACAATTTCACAGTAGCTTAACTGTCTATGTATTTCCATGCCACTCTTATTATACACATGGCGAGCGCTGTCGCGCTCGCCCAAAACATCCGGTTAGTTTTAATAGCCACCGGGCTAAAAACGCGACGTCCCCCAAAAAAAAAAAAACGAATTACTTGCTTACACGGCATGAATATGTATTGTAAAAATCCTTTTGGCTTAATAATGTACTAGGTCATCATAGCTTATAATGAGCCCTTGTATTCCATATGCTTATGCAAAATTGGTATCTAGCTTTCAATACATTATAGAACAATAATAATAGTAAATGTGAGATTGTAAGATGTATTTATAAAAACGTACAAAATATACGATTTGTTTCATACATTTTATTAAGACGAACCGAATCACACTTCGGTTTAAAAGGCAAATTATATAAAATTATAATGCCAAAAATTTGCTTTTTAGTGGTAGTGAGTTAGTACTGAATCTGATTTTTTTAAAATAATCATAATTTTTTTTTAAATACTTCAATTTTTCATTAAAACGTAGGTACTACAGTACAGTCCACAACTTCCCAAAAATCTGCTTATAAAAAAAACAACGACATAAATAAAATTATATTTATGTCCCTTAACAATATTTATATTTATAATAATATGTCGCTTAAAATACCACTACTAAGACCTTACGCAGTAAGAATACGTACACTTTGAATTTGTTTCGTTAATTATAAAAAAAATTGAAAAGTATATGTATTTAGTTATTAAATTAATCACATATGCTAAAAGTTTGAGTTTATAATATTTTACAAGATATAAAACAAAATGGTGCATATAAAGTCTAAAGGCTAATTGATATAGCATTTAAGTAATAAGGAACATAATTAAATACATTTATTTTGAGTATACTTCAATTAGCAACTAATTTCTGTCTTTTAAAAAAGTCAACAAAGGATTTCACGTTTTCCATTACTTATTATCTCGTAGGTATTGTCATCTATTATTTTATATACATCTTGTCGGTAACTCTGAAGATTGTGGAGGAATCTTATAGAACTCTCTTCTCGTATTTTGGTGATTACAGACGGTAAGTTGTCTGTTTTGGCTTCAGACGCCAAAGATGCATAATACCGCTCCTGTAACAAGAATTATTAATTATTCTACAACTATGAAAAATTATTTTGTATTTTATTAAGTTTTCTGGCCCCACCTAGCGGTATGGTCGTTTTAAAAAAAATCCTCGTTAATATCGCTCAAAACCCATTTTTGGTGGGAGTAATAATACAATCTGTAAAGGTAGGTACAGATCGACTCACTTAGAAGGTCAAACCCTTGATAACCCGGTAGTCGGCAGGACTCAATAACATCGTTTTAGCAATAAGGTCATATTAATAACGTATTTCTGCAATGCGGACGCAAGACAAGCCATAGTAGAAGCGATTGTGAAACGATCCAGACGTTGTGTGTGTGATATAAACGTACATATACATATTTCGATAGAAGAAGATCGCGCAAAGCTTTTGGGCTTTTAAACTCTTTTCAACTTATGAAGTCCTGGTACTTAGTGATGTCAGTCAGTGTTGTCTATTTTCATAAAAAGTGTCGACGTTTTGTTTCTTTTTTAAATAAAAATATTTTTACTATGTTGTTTTATTTGGAAACTCATTTTTATGTTTTTGAAAAACAACATTATGTATTATTCTTAATAAGTTTGTCTGTAATGGTAACTTAAGTTCGGTTACGAACAAAAGTTTTACCCCTCGAGAGAACAATTAAAAAAATTTTTCATTTAGGTAGGGGTACAACTTATCTCATCTATAATTTTTGTTTACGAGACTGTAAATAAAGATTAGTACATAGGCCACAATAAACTGCTTCTCGAACACCACTAAACGAAATTAAAATTTGGTTATTTATTTTATACGGACGTGGGGTAAATTACAAAACGTGGCTATAGACTATCAAATGCAAAAATAAGCTTGTAATAGAAGATAATCATTAATAGTTAGAAGTATTTATCGAAAACTATATCAAATAGTGTCTAAGAAAACAATTTATACACCCACAGTTCATTGACCTAAGGAGTAATGACCGTTCAGAGATGTCAATGTCGATTTAATGAGTGATTAAACGCACCTTGAGGCGAATTTCTTTTAGATATTGAAAGCGATAGTCTGTTTATTAAATAAAACGTTTGTAGGTACATATTCATACAAGGACAAACAATTTTAAAGAAACCTCGTGGAAATAGGTCATGGCTACATTTGAATGAATGAAACGTTGGAAGAGTAACTTTAGTTTATTAGGTATTATATTATGCACATCATTGAAGATATTTAAACCTACAGAAAGTACGTATCATGTCTATTCATTTAAATAACTGCGTTTTAATAATGATATATTTGCGCTATCTAAAACATATGTACACCAGTGACTAAGGAAGCCGTCATACTAAATATTTAGTATTTCTAAGCGTTATGATCACTTTGTCTTTAGTTCCAATTTTTCCAATGAATGCTTTTTTCGTAGTTATTTTCCATCTAGGTATAAGTAGGAAATCTACGCATCATAATACAATTAATTTTATATAGTATAATTTTTTATTTTGTAAATAAAAATTACAATAAATGATTACACAATATGAGTAATAATATTTTTTCAAGATCACCCGTCAAGCGCCGTTTAAGTAGTTTTGAAATTATCTGATCACAAAGGAAACTAGGGTATACTAAAAATATCGAAATTATTGAAATGGAAATGACATCTTTAAATATGAGCTTAACAATCGAATCTTAAAGAATGGCAAATAAACGTCTTGTCGTCCAATAATTGATAAACATCGTTGCGATAATAAGCGAGATTGTGGAGGAACTTCTCGCTGCTGTCATTATGTATGGCTGTAAAGACCTCCGGAAGTGGCTGGCACCCACTCTCTTGGGATAGTGATATGTAGTAGCTGGCCTATTATAGTAAAATCAATGATATTTGATTCAATAAGACTTTATATCATACAGTGTTACTTATTTTCGCTGGGGTATGATTAGGATTTTTTAAGATTAATGGTTAAACCAGAAATTTGTTATGTTGAATCTTCACGATTCTTTTGATGATTTTGAACTTATCATATTTGTTCGTATAATATCATTGAATGCTTAATGAATGGTAATGAACCCTTTTAAGAAAAAGATTAATGGCACGAAACTATAAAGTCAATTCGCCGAGTAATTTTTTCTTAAAAATTAATAAATAGTAGAGAAATTGTTGAAATTTTCATTTTGGTTTCCTTACATAGTTTTCCTAGGACAGTCTGGAAGTCAGTATACGTATAGATATTAATTTGTTTTAATGCTTAAATCATTTCTACTATTTTATTTTACTTTATTTGCATGTATACATAAACAAATATCCATTATGGTGATACGGTCTCCGTAAGCGAGAGGAAGTGTAAACAGTATAATTAAATATTTATAGCTGTATTTATTTCCTTCTACTTAATGAATAATTGAAGCAATTGCAAGCTATTAATATGGGTCGCTTGACCTTATAAATTGCACTGCACCAATAATATATGACGGTTTATGACTGAAATTATAACGTTCCACTCACAGTGCTTGGTGCCAGGATATAGTAATCTATATATTTTAAGCAGATTAATAGACAACGTGGCAAAATACGTATAAAGCTGGATTTAATAGATTTCCGATACTTATGTGCTATAAAAAATAGTTGTCGCTAACGATTGTCCATTTTTAGATAAACACAGAGTTTTTAAAACGATGTTACTCACAAGTGCAATCAAACTATTATTCATATTTATCTTATAATTCTTTACGAAGGGATATGTTCAAAAAAGTTCCAGGATAAAATATGTAAAACATTTTCGAACATTAAATTTTAGACAACTAATTTTTAGTGACAGAATTTTACCTGATCTGGCCCCATCATGTGCGCCTGCCGCTTGGTATAACCTCTAGCTGCACGCTCCAACTTCTCCTCTTCCCAGTGCTGTATCATCTCCGTAGATGAAGGCAGCTTAAATGTTCCATCCATAGACCTTACATAGTAGCGTACCTGACCGTAAATTACTGAGCTATAATGATACTTATCTATTTGAAATAAAACTTAAGTCTTTTTGTATTTAAAAAATAAAAATAAGTGCACATAAAAAGTACATGAATAGAGATTGATTTTGCTTTTTTAAGTTATATCAGGAATATATTAAAGAAGTAGAAAGAAGTCTGATAGTAAGCATTTTCATTTAACGTTTCAACAATCGGCTATTTACGTCTAGGTCACAAACACTTACTTGCAAATCAAACATAGAGAACGCGCACACGTAGTAAGGTACTCCAATGAAACACATAGTAGGGTGTTGAATGTTGACCAGATGTTTGTATAATGGTTCCACGCAGTTGTCTTCCACCACAATGCCACAGGACTCGTGAAGAAAAGGAAAGTTGTATAGATAGCCTGTTTGTTGTTCATTAAAGTAATTTCAATAATGTATTTTATAATTCAATAAACATTTTTTTTACCCACATGTAAGATTAGAAAGATTTCAGAAATAGTTATTGTAAATATTAATTAACTTTTTATTCCCATTCTTGTCAATGTCTAAGTAGACTAAATTTCGCAACAAATGCTATTCAATAAATAATTGTAGTAAATACAAACTCACCAGTGCTTAGAAATACGACGTCAACTTCATCTTCACTGCCATCAGAGAATGTAGCTTTCTTCCCTTGCAGTTTCACAACGTCCGGCTTCATTACCAAGTTATCAGGAAATACACTTTTCGGTCGCTCTTTCAAGTGGTGACTGAGGATGACTTTCTTAGTGACACTGGTCATCTCGTACGCGATATCCATGCCTGAAGGTCCAGCACCGATGACAAGCACACGTTTGCCGGTGAAGATATCGGGTACTCTGTAGTCGTGACTGTGCATTACATCACCTATAAAACGATTATTACCTAGTAATTTTTTCTTAAAGTGTCTCAAGGGCACCAAAAAATATAATTGTTTGGTGGATCTTTTTATTGCTAAATTACCTTCGAACTCTTGTAGTCCTGGAATGTTAGGTATAAACGGTGTATTATAGTGGCCGTTGCATACAAACACATAGTCGTACTCTTTCGTGACTGCCCCGTTAGTGGTCAAGTCCTTGTATGTGACATCCCACATTTCACCCGAAGGACCAGCTTTGGGCTTAATTAACTGGACGTGTTGATTGAACTGTAAAAATAAAACCAAATTTTTATAATACTTTTTTTTTAATTATTTTAAACAAAGGTTGTAATCAATGGGAATTACTTCTTTCTCTAATATTCAAAGTTTTATAAATATTCATGAATGTTGATTTTATATTTATCGGTACTCACTAAACTCAATAAACTAACTAAACTCACTTTAATGTGTTCCGTGACACCATTCTTGTCTGAGTACAACTGAAGAAAAGCCAACATATCTTTGGCTGGCAGATAAGATTTCTCACTTTCTGGCACAGGGAAGTCTGGGAAGCCCATGATTTCCTTAGGAAGGTTTGTTCTGAAACATTTCATGAAAATTGTTAGTATAAATATAGTTAGTATATACACCAAAAGTTTCTCGTTTAATTGTTTACCTAGTTGTGAAAAAAATTACAAAATTTAGGACAAATATCGATCTATATTTTATACATCATACTACATATGTTCATATATTAACTGATATATATTTAGCGGTAGAAAAAAATAATTAACAGAAAAACGATATACTTAAGACATCAACGTACAACATAAACTCTTAACATGATATGATGATATAAGATTCTTTACCTCAATATTAAATTGAAATAGAGTAAGACAAGACACGTAAAAACAGATAGGTAGCACATCCATTTCTAGAAGATTTTAAATAGATGTGTTCATCGCCTTATGTTGCTCCGATACCCTGTGACCCGGTAGGCAGTGTCGTAAGCGTGCAAACAGCTGATAACTTAATGTTTTATGTTCATAATTTGTCTAGAGTGTAAAAGGATTAAGCAAATGCTGATGTATACTGATGGCCGTGGTTTTGTTCGTGTGAAAACTTGATTGTGTTTTACAAAGTTTTTTATCCAATTTCAACCCACTCCATTTTAATCGCCACAATGAAATGTAAATCTGGCAAAATCTTGCCTTTATAATATTTTTTTTATTGAAAGTGTTAATATAACATGCTAAACAAAGTAATAAAATAAAATAAAACGATATCTAGTACTTGCCAAGTATCGAACTGAATGAAATATTTGCTAAGCAATGCCAAATCGCGTATTGATAATTGATGTGCTGTGTATTTTTACCGTAATTCATGAGTAGATATTACTTACGATAATGTGAATGTGTTTAACTATCTATATATTTCGTTTTCGAATTTGTTGAAATTGGTTATAGTTTCACCGGCATCAGCTAGTAACATATGAAGGGCTCACCTTAAACTTTTGTACATGCTAGTGTGTATAGGCAAGCCAAAGTCATCATAGCCGACGTTTTCCGTGTACACCCAGGTGCCTCCCAGCTGTCCAGATTGCTCCAGTATATCCACCTGAGACACGCAAGGGGTAACAAGGAGATGACGAGCGGCGCAGAGACCTGCTGCGCCAGCGCCGACGATGCATACACGAGACATTCTGGAAGTAAGTGAATTATATACCACAATGATATATTTGTGTAAGTGATGTTTGTGGATGTAATAAGATGATATTATTTTATTTAAATTGATCTGATTTTAATAGATATTTTAAAGCTATAATATTTGTCCGTTAGGAAACCTAATAATTATCTGTAATTCCATATTAGCATTTTATAGTTTTCCTTTATCAACACTCATGCCTTTTAAATAGAAATAAATAACTACTGGAATGTGATGTAACATTTTTAATTTCCTTAAGATATATTCTACACACGTGGTACTATGTGTATTATAGAAAATTTAATGTAAGTAAATAACAAAACAGAAAACTTTTACCTAAATCGGTACATTCGTGAACAGTAAGTAATCACCATGCAAACATTTTTTTTTATAAGTTTTGTAGATAATTTGAAGTCACAATTTTTTTTTAATGTAAATGTCTTAGAAACAAAAGTCAACGCACTGTTATAGACAAGATACACGTATCAGAAGGTTCAAATTTTCAAATCAAAAGGTTCAATTAGTTCAACATTATAACATAGCAAAGTTACCAAAACATCTATCACGGAATATTTATGTCTATGTGAAACAGATAAGATATTAATAAGGTTAAAACCTTATTAATATCGTTTTTGGAAGTAATTCTCAAACAAACAAATGTTTTTTTCTATTTTAAGCTTAGGACACATTGGACTCAAGCTTATATTATGGTTATATAGATAATAAAATATCTATAGTGTAATATACCGCTTTACAAATAAGTAGGAAGAGGAAATATTGTAACGACATTTTTAAAATACTTTTTATCGAGAATAAACGTAATTTTCCATTTTCCTTAAAGCAAATTACCTGTAATTATTATACATATTTGTTTAATATTAGACTAGTCATAACTTCCTAAATGACATACAAACTGAATAGCGTAATAAATAATTTCTAAGTATATTTAATATATTACTCTTCTATTCTTGTGTTTGTAACTAAAATCGTCCTTAACGGTTATACCAATTTGGATTAAATATTTTGTGTATGTTCAAGTGGATTTGAGAATGGTGAATATTTAAAAAGGTTTCAAATTTATGTATTTCCAACGTTTTATGGGTCCTCTACTTGAGTTGTAAAGGAACTTCTAGCTTAATTTAGAAGTACACTTAAAACATATTCTTAATAATGATTTAACTTTCATAATGTTATACTTTGTAGAACCGATTTTTTTTCAATTAATATATCTTGATAATGCACATACTGTTTAGGTTGTGCCTTGAGTTATGTCTGTAATTTAATATTAGCAAACTCACTGTAAATTGCAGTTTTACGCAATTCTTTAAGAGTAGGTATTACAAAAATAAATTGGATTATTTTAATCAAAATTAAAACTTTTATTTACAATAATACAATAAAGCAGAAATAAATGCATAGAACATGGTATACGAATCACTGTAATCACTACATTTTACGAGCTCGTCTCGGAAAACTATTGTACTTTTGTGAAATAGTGAAGGCTAATTGCCTACTTCGAATGTATATGATTAGAGAAACAGACATAGAAATGTGTCTCCCCACAAGCAATACACATTTAATAAAATTCATAACGGTTACTTAACAACAAATTACTATATACAACTTATATATAGAATAAATGATATAAATTGGCAATGAATATTCTTAATAAATTCTTGGCTTTGCTTATCCTTAACAATTTAATATATAATGCATAGACACAATAATATAATTAGAAGACTCGATCTATTTATCTTTTCCAAATAAGTAATGCAATAAATCACTGTTTTTAAAATAATTAAATTCCAATAAGCGTCAGCAGTTCTTCTTAAAAAATAATTAGTTTTTGGACTAATAACTAATAAGTCTGCAACTTTAACATTTTACCTTATTAAATGTATTAAACATGCCTAATCTCACATTTTAAACTCAATGCATTATGTTTTAAACATACCTGTAAATATAAATCCCAAAGGAATTATACACTAAACAAATCACTACACTATGCACTGGTAATAAAGATCAAAGCTAAAATGGAGGTGGTATCTGGTTGAAAGTCAGAACTTAAATGATACGTAGATGTATTCTCACGACATTATATCCACTCAATCTTGCTGGCACACGCTTTTCACTAATATTTGTTTACTATGAAACTAAATATATTAAAATGTTAACATACAGGGTTATGAAAAGCTAAAATAGAAGTTGTAATTATCTTTATCAGATCTTTCGATACTGTAAGAAAATTATAAGATTTTTATGTTTATTATACGCATTCAATAAAGCGGGAATTATCGTTAAAGTGGAATGATAAAGGTACTTATAATATTTTATTTTATTAGATTTAATATTTCATACTAATATGAACTTTTCTGTAAACACCAAATTTAGCAATTTTTATTAATTTGAATGTATAAAAATAAGTTATTGGGATCAAAACCCATAAATATTTTTCTAGAAAAATATATATTTCGCTTAAAGTAGTTATTATGAATTGACGATTTGCTGATTTTGTTGCAGTCTTTATTACAAAAATACCTCTACTATGTTAAATTCTATTTTATATTTTATCTAACGTTCTAATAATCCGTTTTGATTTACAAAAGTACTTAGCTTTCAATATAATCTGTGTAAAGTACATATCTACATGTGTAGTATATCATCAATAATATGTAAACAACAATAAAATTAATAATTGTTTTATAAAATATTATCAGCAAATCCTTGAAAGGCCTCTGACCATGTCTAGAACAAAAGAGGCGTCTTAAACATATAAACAAGGTATTCGGAAAAAACCGCAACTACGGAAAATTATATCCTATTTCTTAGAAATCTATGAATGTCTAGGATAAGCTTGATATGCAGCTAAGCGAGCCACATGAATGCATTTTGCGTTGAAGAATTAATTAATTCGGTTTAGGATTTGAAAAATCCTAAACTTGTTATAATTTATTGGTTTTTATTTTAAAACCATGGTAAGATGACTTAACTTTTCCAAATTTACATAACATTGTGATCAATAACTTTTGACAAAATATAAAGTTCAGCGGTCAAATGTGAAACTTAATTAAAGAAATACGATAATATGCAATACGATTAATTTGCGTACGAATTTAGAACTTTTTGATAATAGAGATTATTTTCTCCAGGTTTTGCAACATTGTATGAAAGTATCTACTGTCAATCAATGGGTTCAAGGAAATTGTTATATAACGCGATATTTTAGTATCTGAGTAATAAATATATATATATATATATGTGTGTGTGTGTGTGTGTGTGTGTGTTTGTGTGTCTTTCTCTTTCAGAATTTTATACATTTGCTGAATTTATACAAATTTGATTCGCCAAGGGCAGAGAATAAATTAATTAAAATTATTTAATTCATTGCACTAAATCCCATTCATCATAACAAAGTGTGTTTAAAGTTTAGATTTATATCAAAATTAAGCTGACGAGATTAACATTAGAATTACCTAAGAGTAATGATGCAATTACAAACGAGCTTGCAATATCACGTGCTAGAGTCTGAAACACTTCACGCCGCGCTCATATTCAACGACCTTTGTCATTTATGTCACCGATTAACTAAATATTAGTTAAATTTAATATGCAACAGTGATATGATATGAGTGACTTTTTATGTGAAAACTACCGGAATCAAGATTGTTCTTACCTTTGTTTGATTTTTAGTAAATTCATATCTGTTATCGAGGTCACATAATTTATTTAAATATCTAATACCTTCGTAGATGTAAGATATATATTAATCTTAGTTGTGTTAAGTTTAAGTTTACCAAAGTACAATATACAATAGGTTTTTGAAACATATAACATAGAGTAAAAAGTCTCGCATGCCTTCGTATAAATGTTGAAAATATTGTGGACATTTTCCATAGATACAAAATAAACTAAGTACATGTTTTCGATTACCAGTTAAACAAGAATGATAACCAAGCATATTAAGGTTTTGTATGATGTAATTTTTTCTAATCTAACAAATCAATAGAGTGAGAGGTTGTAAATATTTTTTTGGCTGTCCTTATCGTTACGTAATGTAATTTTTTATTTACATTGCATCATTCATGTAGGTACTATGCCCTTGATAGGTTTATAGCGTCATAGAAAAGTTGCTGTTGTATAAGTTTATATATATATTATATATAACTCGTATATACCCGTTACGTTCATTCAATGTATTTAATTAAGTAATAAGTTTTTATTTTCAATTAATATATAAATATTTTAAACAACTTCTATTAATTACGTACCTAGGCGAGAATTAATTTAAAATGTTATTTTTTGATATACGATTCAATTTCACGAATTACCTTGTAAGTTACTCCACTTGAAAATATGGATTTTCTCTTTGTTTAATCTCTATTAAAAAAAATTAAATCGAGCACGTATTTATTTTTATATTCCGTCAACATTGACGCAGAGAAAAGTCGTTACCCCTAAGCAATATTAGTTCTATATTTTACTATTATATGAATTGCTCTTTTATGATAAATAACAAAGAATTAACTGGATTGCACTGAATCCAGTATGTACTTTGTTGATATCAATATACTTATATATAACATTAATAATAAACATACTTTATATAATCTTAAATTTTAAACTTCCAAGGTTTTATTAAGTAGTAAATAAGTAAAAATTTTTGTAAAATAGAACCAATAAATTGACGTAGAATCGAAACTATTTTTTAAATTGTACACGAGACTCTTTAGAAATGGATAAATAACTCAATCATATTTTTGTGAAAATATTGCAATTTTAATGTCCCACGAATAGTTTATAATTTTCTTATCAGTAAATAAATCTAGCTTGAGTATTGTTAATATGACGTATTTGTGTCCTAGATAAGTTTAACGCTATTATGATGGACGTGATGACGTTCTGTTATTTTCATTGAAATAGGTCGCTCTTATCGAAGGTTCTTTTGACGTAATATCTTCTAGTTTATTAAAGATCACATTTCCTTAATTGGTGGTATCGAATAAATTACTGAGCTTATAACATCTGTAGTCTAGTTGTTGAGTATTTTTTGATCATTTGATTATTGATTAATTTGATAATTGTTTATTCAATCTTCGATAGATTCATAAGGCTCACTTGATAGGAGATACCTCGGTCATTAGTTTTATCCATATGTGACTACCTGACGTAGATTGAATCTTGACAATATTATTTTTAGCTCTAATACCAAAACTACAAAATAACATGTTTATAAAAAATATAAAAAACAAACAGCGGTAGCGATTGAATAGAACTTTGAAATTAACTATATATTCATACCATCCATTATTTCGCAACCATACTAAACTAGTTTTAACAGCTTTAGTTGTTGTTAGGGTTATCTGCTATCACACATTAGTTCGATACCCGGCCCGACCTACTTGCACACTGCAAAATGTTTCATAATTATTTGACATTTGACCACTGACAGCATTTAACACCCTATCATTGTTATTTCTTCGAGTAGATGTTTTCCTTATAAAAATGCATTAAAATTGTGTTAAAAATGTTGATAGCCATGTATTGAATCTTAAGATATTCATTTACCAACATTGTTACAATTTACATTGTACTAATAACACGGTACGAAGTGTTATTGATATACCTATTTATAAGGATTATTATGTTATGTCTGCTTTTTAAAATATTCTTGTTCATTTAATAATATATTTTCCACTAATATTATTTTCCAAAGTTGTTTCGTTAAAACACGACTATAACTTGCCTATCGTGGCTTAAGTGAGTATTATTAGTTAATAAGACGTCGGTTGTATTTAGTCTATAAAGGTTTAGATTTACAAAAATGCTCAACTTTATGTATGATTAAATAAAATTGAGCGTTTGAGAATTCCAAAGCAATATTTCATATAGTTCATTATGTAAAAGTCCAAAAATGGCAAATATAACGACTAAAAAGCATAGCAAATAATTGTATACTAGAGACATCTACAAGTTTAAGCCTGTACTTCAACTTACGACATTTTAATCACCGATGTTTAGAAATACAAATCTCAAATATAATAGTTTAATATAATTACATAGTCTTTAAATAAAATAAAATATCACTAAAGTAATATATATTCTTTTAATTATTAAATTTATAGGCTTTTCTTTAAAACAAAACATGCCAAAGATTTCATTGAAAAGTCGCACAGTTTAGAAAATGTCAACTGTCAACTGTCAATTGTTAATTGTCAATTGTACAATGATATCAATTCTAAACATTTAACATAAACATTAGGAATTATGTAAATTATTAAATAAAGTGTATACTTGTAATAATGCACTCTATTTTCTGTGAAATAAGGAATTGTTATTTATGACGTATTACGGTATAAATTATCTTATGTGAATATCATAACAAAACTGTTTTATGTCAGTAAGTAGATGCCTGGAAATAATCGTAATGCAATTGTATTACTGCCATTATTACATTGTCTTTTTTTATGTGTTATGTGTGTAACTTTATTTGTGGCCAAATTATAAAATGGACAATGATGATCCAACCCAACCTCTTCTTGGTGAGATCTAAAAACTAGTATTCTATTAATAAACTATTTAATATGTATAATTAAATTAAAAAATAAAACATCTAGTTTAATGGTTAATTGCTTACAAATTTTCTTTACAATTTTATTATATACAGTAAAGATTGTATCAATTAATTATTTCAAGGCTAAGATTTATAAAATTATATTTCTTTTAGTTGGAGTTGATCTTTCATATCTAGAAAGGTTTGTGTTAGATGTTGTGATATATAACTTAATTATAGAAGTGAAGTATAATTCTATGTACTGACTACAATATATTTAAATTTATATTCTATGGCAATTATATTTTTTGTTCCTTTTAAATTAATTTATACTCTGAAAACATTTTATTTAGGCCTATGTGTTACAGCTTAATGTGTAATTTATCTGTATATTATATGGCTTAAAAATAAATATGCTAAAATAATTCAATAATATAGATCTATATTCTAGATAAATACTGTGGTAATAAATCAAATGAAGAAATAGATTACATATATGTTTGAGTGTACTGTCTAAAAAAAATTACCCAACAGTAAATATTTTTAATATTTTTAGAAATCAAACAATATTTTTAATTAAAAATACCTGAACAAATAACTAATCAAAAAAATGTTCAATTGTTTTTAATATACAATAAAATTACTTATTAATAAAAATATATTGTCATTGTTGGTTGATCTATGATTATTAATAAAATATTAACAGTTTATGGTTTTTCAGTCATTGACACATAATTAGTAACTAAAATATGGATATTACATATACGGAATATTTAATTTTACTTTTTCTTTGTCTTAATATTTATTTCAATAAGTATTTATTATTATCTTTACATAAAACAAATGAAAGGTTAAGATAACAAAGTGAAGAAATCTTATTATCTATTAATTAAGAAAAATAAGGCAACCACTTATGTTTGTAGTTAAATTAAAATCAATTATCCCCATTTTCTAATTTGTCCATAAGCCTGTTGAACAAATGAAGCTACGCTTTAAAAATGTTGTGTCAATGCTGCTTGCAAACAATTTAAAATGTAAATATAAATTGAATAAATAAAAGCAAAGTTAAATAAAAGGAAATAGGTCTAAGAAGTGATATAAGAAGGACACTTCAAATTTGATCAATGAAAATAGGTATACATTTTATTGTAAAAATAAATAACAACAAAGCTATTAAATTAGATTCTGGAAACTGCAAAAAATTAAACGTTTTCATAGGCTAGCTAAACCAACCGCAGTGTATTAAGAAATATTTTTGCTAACGTAATTTAAGAATATTATTTTTTTTAAACACTCGTCTAATACTAAGATATCACCGTAACGGCAAACAACGTAAGCTTTAATAAATATGAAAGAACAATGTTTTCGGGTGATGGTCACGTGTTTTCGATTTATAGTATATAGTAGCGCTTATTCTACGGCACAGTTTAACAGTCGCCAAGCATCTCTTAATATTATCATTAGCATTCAGATCGTCTGTCATATAACACATGGACATTAAATTATAGTGCTTCAAATATGAGTGGCGTTATTGGTATGAAATTATTATGTTTTTTTAGTGGTCTCTAATAGTAATATAAATATAAAGGGGTCATTGCTCTTCGAGTCAAAGCTTTGTGAAAAGATTGGCACGCAATTGTTACGGGTACCGGAAAATTAATTATTATTTATTTCACGTTATTTTTCTAAATAGCCATTAATAAATAATAATATGATGCCTTTATAAAATATTTTTTTCAGTTTGATATTTTTAATCTTCGTATTTTTACTATCTCTAAGAATATAGTTTCAGAAAAATTCCTTAAAAATGACGAAAGACAGTTCTTACTATCGGGCTATAAGTTATAAAATCAGTTCCTACCAGTTTATTCAACTAGTTGACGCCCGCTTCATGATCTACGTAGAAGAATTGCTTCAAGCTTGTGTATTTCTTATGTACTTAAAATTTATATATATGTATTTCCTCTTATTTACATATTCATTGGCTCTACCCGGCAAATATTAAATATTAGTACTTAAACACTGTATTTGACGCGTTTTTGGTCGGCAATTACTAAGCGTACATACATACAAAGAGGAATATAGCATCTTTTATCGTGAGCTTGATCAATGAAAAGTTTTCTGTATCGGAGTACATATTTACTCTTATATATATATATATATATATATATATATATATATATATATATAGATAATTA
>JAOSYY010000010.1:4511296-4560038 GCA_025727935.1 Hebomoia glaucippe
GTAGATATTTACTCTCATATATATATATATATATATATATATATATATATATATGGTTACATTAGTATAACATAAAGGCAAACAGAGAAAGAGAGAGGATTTTGCTAGGTTCAAAAATAGTAAATCGGAGTTACCGTGCATCCGTAGGGTCCACGGCTTAATAAATTCTGTTTAAGGTAAAAAATTCAACACTTTATAGTTAATAATTTTGCAAACTAAACTACCATTGGTGTTGTATTACTATGCTGTACGTGTAAACATATCAATTTTCATGTTTGGGTAAAAGACAAAATTGCAGGAATCTGATATCAATAACAGACATTGTAAAATAACAAGTCTTGATTATAATTCCGATGAAAAGGGTCAAAAAAGTACCAGATAGCCTGGGCATAGAAAGCTTTCTCGCATATTAAGTAACATTAGTAAAACTGACAAATAAGTGTCTGTCCTATACTGTACCTAGGCGTCCTTCCATATAAATAGCAATTCACTGATCTTAATTTTATAATTAAGTTATACGTTTTATCTGAATGACATTTTATGAGAGTTTTTATTGTATATATTTTTTACAGGTCCAAGGCGAGAGAGCAAATTTCGTCGCGCAGCTTCCAAGCTCTGTGGCTTGGAGTCATGGAGGCGGCGCGTGCCCATCACAATCTGGTTACCTAAATATAGCTTCGACTACCTTGTAAAAGATATTATTGCTGGTAAATTGATAATTATATTCACGTAGATTTTATTCAAGAAGTTGAACTCTAGTTTTATTCATTTTTGTCCCAGATTTTTGTTCGTCGATGCGTAAAATGGGACTAAGTATGAATTCTTTCTTGCCTTTGACTGCTAAACGGGATAGTATAATTATAAGGTCTTTTAAGTTTCTTAATTTTTGCAGAATTAAAGATCGTATTTAGTTACAAGTCTATGCTGATACATTCTTTAATTATTCAAATCATATATGTAAGTTTAATAGTGATTGGGATTTATAAAAAAATAAAAATATAAATTTGTATTGTTAACAATTTCATTATTGTTATTACAATATAGAACACAACACGTGGTTGGTATTAAATTTCGTGATAGAACATATTCGATTGACACTTCACGATATAGTGCTGATAAATGATTTTCTTTTGTGTTGTGCACTTATTGTGGATTATTATGGTGATACGCAAAAATAACATTTATTAAAAAATATATGACTTGGAAATTGACTTCACTCGCATTATGTTTTTGTTAGGAAACCGCCTTTGTCACGCTTCATGACTCAGTAAATATATTGGACGATTTTGAGGTGTAGTGAACAGCTCTATGAACCCATATGTACTATAGAATATTCTTTAACTTATGCATATAAATAAAATTACGTGTCTTTGTATATACGGTTATTATAACAGAAACAAAACTTTTGTTCTGTCTAACGACGGTTATGATGTTGATAGCAGTACTCCGTGGTGATTTTATATACATATCATGATTTAATTACAATGAAAATAGTGATGATTATGATGCAATAAATGTAGTCTATTTTACGGGACATAACAGCATCTATCTGCCAATGAACTACTGCCAATGTACTATTGATTTCGGTCCAGTCTGTTCGGAGTTTAGAGAACAAACAGGCAGACGGCTAAAATTTAACCCTGGTTTTCTGTTTTTTTTCCGCACCATGATTGTAATGCATCAATTGTTTTTGCGTTCCAGGTGTGACGGTGGGTTTGACATCGATACCTCAAGGGATTGCATACTCTATGGTAGCCGGTGTGCCACCACAGGTAATAATCTAATGTCAAAATTAAACTGAGTAAAATAAAATTGTCATCATTACGCCGTTCTTTACGTTTAAATTTATTTTGTTTATGTCGAATAGTGACATAATATTAGCATGACCTAATGGTAGGATAGCACGGCGAAATCATATCAAGAAGTAATGTTTCTTATATTATATTATTAGTTAATGATGCGCTAACCTATTCAATTTGATTTCCGCTATTTGAAAATTCACAGTCCGATGCTGGAATATACAGTACTTACCGCGCTTAAAGAATTTGTTATCCATGAACGGTGTTCGAACAATATTTCATCTTTTCATTAATCCTCAATGTATTTTCTAGATACAATTAAAAAATTATATTAATTAAAATACCTACTCGTAGGTGGGGCTATACGCCAGTATTTTTCCTGGTATGGTCTACGCAGTGTTTGGGAGTTCTAAAGACGTGTGCGCCGGCCCAACAGCTATATTGTCTGCGTTGTTGGCGAAGTATGTCGCATTGTCCGTCGATTTCGCTTACTTAGCTTCTTTTTTGACTGGTATTGTCATACTTTTGCTGGGAATTTTTCAATTAGGTGAGTATTTAATATGATCAAGACTTACTATTTGCGATCCCAACGTATATTTTGACTCATCTTTAACTTTTGTATATTATTATCGTGAAACTTCTTAAAATATATTTTTATTATTACAATATCTTTACTTAGATTATATTTTTAACAGTTGCTCAAGTTATATACGAAAGAAATTGAAGATAAGAAAGATTTTGATCTAGTCAATATGCCAGATAACTAGATAAATCTGCCACTTGATACCTTAAATTTTGTGCCATATACTGGATACGATAACAGCTAAATTTTGGGCTAGTAGACTATCACGCACTTATATGAGCATTCTGACTTGCTTATCCGATTCTACATTTGTATTAACAGTGGAAATTTCAGTTCTGATTAACATTTATAAGATAACTTATTTCGAATAGCTAGCTACTGATAAAATATAAGCCCCTTTTCCCCTCTCTATAAGAGTCGGTATGCGGCTTTCGTTTCGATGATAAAATTTCTTTCAGTTTACACTACGTTGTTAAACAGTTTATGAATAACATAAACAAATTTAATTTGATTCAATATGTGCGTTAACCTACGATTTCTTATTTCCTGGTATTCTAAACTAATATGTTGATGCCTCCTTTCGCAATAAAAATGTCTAGGAAGTTTTATTATATAAACATATCGTTAAATATTTTCTCTGAAAGTATAATAAGTCAGTTTTTCTAAATCTGAGTTTTTGGTAATCTTGGACATAATGTAAGGATTCTGAAAACTCATTTATCGATAGAAATAAAGCCCTTTATATTCACCCCTTTCGGGTTATTGTGGTGAAGTGTCAGGCTTTCATAATTTCTTAGGTGTCCATCAATAATACATTGTGTATGTACTGTCAGGGTTCCTGCTGGACTTTATATCAAAGCAAGTCATAAGTGGCTTCACTACTGCCGCAGCCCTTCAAATAGGTGCTGCTCAGCTGAAAGCACTTTTCAGGATATCAGGTAAATAGATTCTGCTATTACTCTTTCTTAAAATTAAATATCAATAGGGCTATCACTACTACTACTAACTAACCTTTTGAAACAAAGAGGATGCTGAATTAAAAATATCGTTCCCTTTGCTAAATAGTTTTGATTGTGAAATTAAGTAATTAATTATATTTTTTTATAATTTCAGGTTCATCAGGGGATACTTTTATTAGTGCATTAATAAATTTCTTCAAAAATATAAAAACAGCACAACTCTGGGATACACTGTTAGGCCTCGTGACTATTGTAGCTCTGTACATAATCCAAGTGAGTTCTTTGAACTCCTATTGCCCTAGTATCATCTAAAATTTTTGTAGTTGAATGAGAGATTTTAAAATGATGTTTCTTCACACGTTAACTATCATAATAACAAAATTTAAAAATCATAATAACATTTGAAATAATAACAAATAATTTCAAATGTTATTATGATTTATTTTACGCTTGTTCATCTTCCACCATAAACAATAAAAAGATCAATTTACTTACATATTGTTTTCTATATTACTTTTAGTTTATAAAGATACGAGCTCCAGAAGGTTCTAGCGGATGTATGTCGGTGACGTCACGTACATGGGTATACGTTGTTCGCGCTCGGAACGCGTTCGTTGTGCTCGCCGCTTCAATTCTCGCCTATGCATTGTTTGTCAATGATATTATACCGTTCCATTTGACAGGTAAGTTTTTCTAATTTTATACAATATTTGAGAACCTATATACTTAACAATAACAGGTGCTTTATATTTTCAAATTCATCTGCGTCGTTATTTCCGTTGTGAGCTTTGAAACAAAATTAATTACAGGTAAGATCGAAGGTGGTTTGCCACATTTCGGACCTCCGCCCTTCAGCACGACTTTGAATAATGTCACGATAGGCTTCGAACAGATGCTCGCACAGTTCGGTCCTGAGGGTCTCGTGATGCCACTCGTAGCTATACTAGAGAGCATTGCTATCGCCAAAGCGTTCGGTAAGATTTTGTTAAAATATATTTTCGGTAACAGGCCATCGGTGTGTGTCATGTGTTGAGCAATGTTACACCCGAATTCGGTATTTTATTGAAACAAGTTATAGAATTCTAGCCTAATTAAGGGTTCATCATACTAAATTTTAATCTCTAGTTCAACCCTTTCAAGTTCCACAGCAAAATTTTGTTATCACTTCCTATATCTTTTCGAAAATTCTTCATAAATTTAGTAGTTTAAACGTGAAAATGTTTAATGTATGAAGTTTATATTGATATGTATATCACTTTTTATGTTATACAGCCCGCAGCACATCAGTAGACGGCACTCAGGAAATGATCGCGATCGGTGCATGTAACTTGCTTGCGTCGTTTGCTTCGGCCATGCCCGCTACTGGCTCATTCACCCGCACTGCACTGAATCACGCAAGTGGAGTTGTCACACCAGCTGGTTCTTTCTTTAAAGGTATAAATAGTGCTTTTCAAGCAATAATTTCATATTAATTATGTGGGGAAATATATTTTTGTATTTTGCCACTACTTACGTTACCAAAGCAATTTTATAAACTTTTATATTATCTCGAAGATAAATAAACAAAATAACAATAAAATACGTATTTGAGAATTTGTAAATATACTGAAGTTATATGGGGTTTATAGATCATCATAGTATTATTAATATGGTCGCGTATTTTCGCGAGTGTTACATTTAAACGAAATAGAAACTGCCGGATTTGCAGCGCTATTTCATTTGTATTTTGCAGTAGGATAAAGAAAATTTGAAAAATATTTTTGTTTTGACGTTTTATCGCGTTAGACAAGTACGTAATGAGCCGTGCATTGATCAAGCGAAAAAATATTTTGTAAGAATTTTAGCTTACTGGTATTCTTTATGCAGCAAGCGTAGTGCTGATGGGTGTGACGTTACTCACGGAAGCATTCTACTTCATCCCTCGGGCCACCCTTGCGGGCGTCATCATAGTGGCGATGGTCTCAATCGTAGAGTTGTCTATCATAAAAAAGCTCTGGTTAAACAGCAGTGAGTATTTGATTTGTGTGATTATAAAACGTATTAAACTGCGTTTTACCATTGCGCTAGCCGTCTACGTTAAAATATATATGTCATTTTAATATTTCTTCTCATCTTTGAATGAAATAAATTTTTCAACAAAAATATTTAAAAAGGAAGGAATTATCCTCATAAATAAATAGTCTTAGGTAATCTTTCCTCTTATTTCAAAAATAAATATAGAGATACTTATTTCTTATTAGATATTAATATTAGTAGTATTGATAAAAGTAATTAAAAGGTTTTTTTTTTACTCCTATAAGCGATGTAGCAATCATAGAAACACTAAATTTGATATACATACAACCATCATATTAGAAATTTAGTGATAACATTGTATTTTGTGTCGCAATAGTTACGCTACCTTACAGAAAGTGAGTTGGGTGTGTGGGTCGTAACGGTGTGTGTGGGGGCGGGAATCGGATTGGAGTATGGCATCGCAGCCGGAGTGGGGGTAGATGCGGTACGCGCTCTGCTTTCAGCTGCGCGACCAAAACTCTACTGTGAACATTTCAAGGTACATCTGTTATATAGATTTACTAGCTGACCCAACAAACGTCGTTTTGCCACCTAAATATTTAGGGGTTGACTGTAAAAAGGTGAAATTTAGGCGTTGTATGTGTTTTTATATGCCGTAATATAAAACAATAAAAACAAAAAAGTTCGTCAAAAATTAAAAAAAAATTAAGGGTGAACAACCCTTATCACTTAGGGGTTTGAAAAATAGATAGTAGCCGATTATCAGACCTACTGAATATGTATATAAAATTTTATAACAATCGGCCGAGCCGTTTCGGAGGAGTATGGGAACAAACATTGTGACACGAGAATTTTATATATTAGATAGTACCAGTCATTGCATTGTAGATTTCAGCCAAACAACTGAAAAGTAAAATCGAATTGTGTGACTTATAGAACTTCTATACTTTACTTCATGTTAAACTTATCACATGTTTAGATAAATTAAAAAATATAATAAACACTATCAGGTTAATTTCTCAAGACCTGGAGATAATCCGGTAAAACAACACGTTTACCAAAATGATGTACCTACACCGCAGCAGAAAGATTATAACTGAAATATTAATTATCATGTTGTAACTTGTAGGTGGGCAATCAGGATTGTAAAACGATCTCGTTGGTGGGCGCACTAACATACGCCTGCGGTGAGCATGTTACGCGAGAAGTGCGCGCGCAGAGTCAGACGCGAAGTCTAGTCTTCGTCTTCGAAGGGCGGCAGCTTACTTCATGTGATTTTGGAGTTGCCGAGGTATACAGTGGGTTAATATTAGACCTCTCAAGAACTAATAATTATAATACGTGTTCTGACTATTGTAATTGGGCAAGGTTTATAATGCCATCTATTCGGTAATATATGAAACGCCATTTTCCCTGATTATTTCAGAAATATGTACTTTAGAAATCACTAAGGGATATGAATTAAATTACATAAATACACTTCGTGTTTTTTCTAAGGTAGTAGATGTTAAAAAAAGTTTTATTTTTCATTTTAAGTGCATTTTTTTGACTATATAATATTTTCCAACAGAATCTTACAACAGTGATATTAGATTTAGAGAAGAGCAAGCATCGCGTGCTATTGTGGAATTTTGAGCCTAAGTTACAAAAACTATTCCAAGACTTGGCTCCGGAGATCGCAGGGAAATTTGTTAATGGGCCTAGTGTGGAGCCTTTTATAGCAGGTAAAATGTATTGTAAATCTTATAATTTCGCGTGAAAAGGTAGTAATTCTCTGGAATATATATTCTTCAAGTCGAATCAATTAACATATATTTAATATATTTTCAGGATTGGGGTCTGACAGCCTGAATAGCAGTTTAAGTATAGTCACTTAAGATATTTATAAGTTTAGAATAGATCTTAGTCGTTAGCATACATATAAGTTATAAGAGTGATATTAATATTTTTATAATATTTAATATTATTGAAATATAATATATAACTATGGTTATTTTAGAAGATGTTTTATTTATGAGTAGGTACCTCTATTTTTGACTTAGAACAGTTAAATTCTATGAAGAAATATCAGCCTTGATTTCCATACACATTAAAGTCATTTATACTGAAGCCTTACCTGTTTTCCAATTCATGATATAAAGATTAAATCAAAGCTCACTACTAATTAGACATTATAGTATATTCTATTATGAGAATCTATAAAATGTTTTAAATCTATGATTTTCGTTGATACAGAGACAAATAAATCTTTGAACAGATTAATGAAATCATTGTCCTAGTCAAGACCGAGTGGTTTGGCGTATAGTCCTACAACTTTAAAAAAAAATAAGCTATTAACTGTAAATCTTAAGTAATTTTTAATAAATAAATACTCATTAATACCTCTATAATATCTGGATATTACGTAATGAATGTAATTATTAGTTATTTAAAATAATCAAATTTTTATAGCCATGTAGGTGGAATAATTTATTGACTAATATGACATAACTAAGACTATCTTGAAAATGATCAAATCAACATGTTTTAATATCTATATTTTTATTAATACCTTATCTAAAATAATAACAATGCAATGCATATTAAATCGGCAGTGTGTAAAGAGACAATCGGGACATATGGGAAGGAACGCTTTTCAACGCAATTTGCATCAGTTTGCACCGGTTTGCAGATTCAATTCAGACTCGTAAAATTGTCTGGTTAAGGGGAGGATTTTCCCTAATAACGCGGAAAACGGACGATTATAAAATTATTATGATCAACATTACAAACTTATGTTGTAGCTAAATTCCCATGTAAAATGCTCGTGCTTTGTGTTATAAATATATATTTTTTAAAAGCTGTCTACGAGTACTCGTGAGAACGTATGTAAAAGGACATTTGCTTACTTCACTTGTAATAATAAAATACCAAATAATACCATCAAATCTTATAAATTAAAATTGGTAATATACTTGTAGTGTGGTGATAGAGTCAAAGTAAAGTGTTTTCATCTTTGATATATGAGTATTGTTTTGTATATGTTTTATTTGTTTTAGTTCATTAAAAATATATTTTATTCATAAAATCTTTATTTGAAATCTAATTCAGATTTTGAAGTATGATATTTTAGTAAAATTGTATTAGTGTGGTGCCCTTAAGAGATCGGAAAAGATTTAAGGTTTATTATAGAAAGCTGGTCTCGGCGTCGACCGCACGTGTTGATACTTACTGCAGTGGTTTATATTCAGAACTCATTTCTCGGCGATTATATAGTTCAATTCCACGTTGTCTAATGAGGTTTTGTATAACTTCGCGTTAGTAGCAAAAGTTTGTGATTAAAAAAGAACAATTATATCAGAGTGAAATTGCTATATAAGTTTGAATAAATAAGAGTATTATTGGCCTTTGTCCAACAGAGAACCGTTTGAGGCTAATTCGGATGCGAACTATTGGCATAAAGATAGGATTATTTAATTAAGTAAAAACCTTATGCTCTTCTATTCATGTTTGTCGCAAAAAATCAAATAAATATAAACAAAACACCTTTTATAAATTTTTATATCTCTAATAATAAGTTTGTATGTATGCTATATGTTACATAAACACAAACTTTAAGGATTTTAAGAGACAATTAAGGATAGGTACATTACAAAGTAATATAATATGGCATATATAGTATAACCAAAGAGTTAACGTGTCATAATGGTTAAAGACGGTGTTCAATAAAATATAAGAAGATAAGAGAAAAATGAAAGTATATTTCCGTTACGCCTCACGCCTGACAGTTTTGCGTAGCGGGTCTGGCGTTAAACGACGCGGCGTGAGCCGCAGCCAATCCCTACATTTATTTTAAATCGCAAATACGCCTTTAGGATAACGTCTTCGTGCTTCGTTTGCAATTACACAGTTTTAGCTACTACTAAGGAGTAGTCGATTGGAGTGAATTTTAGCTTGGACGTCCGTTGATAACGTTGATAAACTACACGAATAACGAAATATAGGCAGATGCTCTCAATTCCACACTAATATTACCGTAACATATAACAAACAGACACATGTCTCCACATATTTTAGTCACATTTTCTGGTGACTAGGTATTTACTTTGAAATGAGGAGATCCATAGGAAAACCAGTCACCAAAATAGCCCATATATAACTCGCGCACTAGGTCGTAGAAGCGATGGACGTTGGCGAAAAATGCTAATCGAATGAAGACCATATGTAGGACGTCAAAGGCTCGGAAGACCTCCCACAAGATGTACAGAGCCGCTGGATGCCAGTTGTCGGTGAACGGTCGTTTTGGAAATTCTTGGGAGAAGCCCATGGCCACTAGTCCATTAGTCGAGGTCTATATTGAATACATCGATTTTGAATACGTTTTATTGAAATTTTTAAAGTATCATTTAAGATAGAATAACAATAACCTTGGTTAACTGTTCAAACGCAGCATCAAACTAAATCCCAGTTAAAATTCAACGAGTTAAGCCAAGTTGAGTAATGGCGGACAACCTCCCACCGACGTCTATAATGTTTTGTAAATAAACCTTATAAATAATAGCTATTTGTACAGCTTAATAATAATAGATTAAAAGCTTAAAGTAACCTATATAATTATCAATATTACTTAATCGTTATTAATTGTTTATATCGTTTATACTATACATTGTTTTACATATATAGACAACGATAAATGAGCAGGAGGCTGACTATATAATAAATATTTTCTTCATATACTCGTTTTACTGCGTTAACGAATTCAAAAGCTTTAAAATTACCCATTTGTGAACCTTAAACAATATTTGATTTTAATTTAAAACTTTTTTATTATGAAGTGGTGTCTTAGATATATCATGAATTATTACGAACATTTTTAATTCAAATAAGTTCACCCAATCATCCTTAAAGAGATAAATGCTTTCAGCGCACGGCTCACAAAATCCATTTAAGTATTTTGTTCAAATATAATAATCGCTTGAAGGCTGGCAGTTTTAATTCCCCCGAGTATTTTCGAGTCGTGTATAAAATAAAAACGAATCGAGTGAGGGTAGTCGAAACACGTTCTGCGTAATTTACGATCTAAGTGTTGCCAGGAAATAGGGACAAGTGTGAAACGGAAGCGTATATTATATATGAATGAATGAAGTGTAGCGGGTGAGGTTTTTATTATATACAAGCTTTACTTATAACAGTTTTAACCCGATGGGACTTGAAAAGCTATACGAAATGTTTCTTGTAAGATACGTAATTTCATGGACAAGGTCAACAAAGATCCTTATTATAAAAAATCTGATTAATGTCTATTATCTATGTAAAGTAACATTTTTCAATTGCGAAACGTTTTTATATTTCAACTCTCCAATTAAGGTTTTTTTCCGAAGGTTTTTTCAGATATCTTCAGACCTCGTTTACGAATTTTCTTATATTACAGCGAGAGCATGGTTTTAAAAAATACTTATATCAAGTAAATAAAGAAAATGTTTAATACAGTGCACTCATTAAGCGTTCTGTTATTTCCAAGCACTAAGATAAGCTGGATCTGGCCTTGCTGTAAAGTTATTGCTCTAATATTACCGCTGTCCGTGACGTAACAGTCTTAAGGCTATTCCATAGTCTCTTAATAATGCAAGTGTCTTTCATGACTAAACGAAATTCAAAAATTTGCTCAGACTCAGTAATGAAACGACAATTTGTGACCGAGTCATCTATATTTTTTTATTAATTTCTCCTTTAGATTATTAATCAAATATATTTAGTTGATATACATGAGTTTTAATAAATTTTTCTGTATTAAGGCTTATCTTGTGCTTCGAATCGTGTTGATGAATTTTTTGAAAAAATATACAACAATAGACATCATAAAATAAACTTGAACATATCGTAATTGAAAATAAATAAGCTATCTTGTTAAAGATATAGTACGTTGAAAAAATATTTTTTAAATCTTTATGTAAATAGGACATATGAAAATACTTTGCAGAACGTACCAAGGTTTATGAAGAAGTTAGTTTGACGATAAATGTACAGAGCACGAATATCAATAATTTACTTTTTATGTTTAAAGATAGATTAAAATCTTAATCATTGCTCAATACCGAAAGCGATGAAATCTCTGTATATGTGATATAAAAGATTATTTAATTGCGCATGAATGTTATACGTTAATAATAAAAAAAACACAATATTTTTTTGCACGAATTTTCAAATACATATAGCCTATTTTGTAGCAGTATATTGGGCAACTATGATTATAAAATATTTCCGCCGAAACCCCACGCTTTTCTATTGGTATTTTTTACTTGCAAATGTTTCAATTTCTGAAGCTTCTTTTTACGAGATAAATAATTTATTCAAGTAACTAACGCGTAACCTTGTGACATTAGTTATACATAGAATGAATACCTATTTACTTCAAATACACAAATGATTTTATTTTTTAACACATTTCATTAGTTTTACGTGTGAAATTATCGTTCTATAAACATATAGGTATTACTGGGTCGTCACTCTAGAGTATACGCTACTGTGTGTAGGTTTCCGCTAATAGCATTTTGAAAATGAAACCCAGTGGCGGTGTGAAGCCGGCTTAACAACGGCGATCCGCTGCGAACGTCATGTTGAATTATAGCAAATTTTCGAGCTCAGGGAATCACATCTCGCAATATAAATGCGGGATGCGGTATTCAAATATACGCTACCGTGTATATCGTGACTACGGTGTTCGAGAACTTGTAAAATTATCTATTTGTATACATTTTCAATGAGCGATAAGTTTCTTTTATCTTCACATTTTTATATTGACGTAAATTGTAATTCTTTGTGTGTGTCAAAAACCCTTAGATAATTATCTTATTATGTTTAAGAGAACACCGTTGTTATATTGCGAGGTCATGAAGTGCAGTAATGTGTCTTTCGACTTCAGCATATGCATTACGAAATCCATAGCATATCTTTGCATATGTCGTGATGCTATGTGACTTACATTTCAGTTACTATTAAGCGAGTCTCAAGTTGGTCTTCTCAATCATTGTGATAAAAAGTCATAGTGTTTTTTGTACCATTTAATTTTAGTTTTTATATAATTAGTTACTATGCCATATCACAAAGTCACTGTCTGCAATATTCCCAAAAAGAAGAACAAAACATTTTCTTAACATTATATAGTAAAATATAAAATTTCCTGACGATTGGTCTTAAAATATCTTCAACAGTGTTGACCACAACATAACTGATATTTTCTTTAATACTAAGGTTTCATAAAAAGAAAGCTTGAATAACAAAGCTTTTTGTTCTAGTTTCAAAGGTTGTTTTTTAAAAACATAATGAAATTTATTTCATAAAAAATGTATATTTTTTGCTCTTTAACACTCTTATCTATTCGTACAATAAATAACATTCAATTAATATAACCAAAAATAAAATTATAGAGCGTTTTTAAAGAATTGGTTAATAAATAGATATGAATGCAAACGAGCCCGAGGGTAAAAGTTAGTGCTGAAACATAAAAGAAACGGGATAAGTATATTTTATATAATGATATTTAAGTCTTTGTAAATTGTTTTATTTATTATATTAAACAATTTTTAGATAACATACCATTACTAAACTTATGCTCAATTTTCGATACTTATAAAAAGACGTACATGTTGCTACTGAAGAAGGAAATGTCACAGTGACAGTAAAATGTACTCGGTGAACAAACAGTTTCTTCTCCTGTAAATTTTGTAGGACAAAATAATTTTGTCTAGATAGTTGTTAAGCATCCCATTGTCTATACAACTGAGATTTAATCGGCTTGTTCAAGAACATAATGCTTTGTCCCATCTTCTCATTATATTTCTCTAAAGGAATGTTCTTACAAAAATAACTGTTTGCACGCCATTTTATATTTTGAAATTGGCTCGCTTTTTATAGCTCTTGTAATTAATTACTAATTCTAATGAGAACTAAAGTATGTTTAATGAAAATTATAATGGAAACATAGAAAACATTTTTTTTAAGTTTTCCGAACTAGAACTAACAACTATCAATAACAGAAAAGTATGTATATAAATTAAAATTAAACTGAATATGGTTACTAAAAATATACCACTAACGAGCATACCTCATATTTATTGGGAATTGTTTACATAAAAAACAGGTATTAAAGAAGCATGAAATGTTATTGTCGCTTTCAAAATAATGTGACGAGATATAAAGTCGAAACGATGCCATTAAGCGAGCGACGCCGCGGCCATGAACTAGTCGGACATAAAAATGTTATGCCTTTACGACGGGCTGTAAAGTGGTTCAGACAAAATACTGAATATCGTTTCAGTACAGCTGTAAGAAATTTTATATCTTAATCCTAACTTAGTTAATTCGTAGTGTAAGACAGTGCTAGGTGATAGTCGTCACCTTTATGACCTCGTTTGATCGAATAACTTTGTCTACTCCTACATAGTTTTACTTTACTTCATTTTGGTTTAAACATTAGAAATGTGAAGTTTATTTTTTTCCTATGTTTTGATGATTTCTCTCTGTTGGTGTAGCTTAGAGGTGCGCTTATAATTTGTTATTATTACAAAGAGTGATACTATTTGTTAAATACGTATATAATAATTATAAAAAAATCATTTACTCGATAAATTGAAAAAAAAAAATTTTTTGGTAAGTTTTGGGCACCCTTTTCGAAGAGTGATTACAATTTGTTCGTATTTAATCTTTTTTGAAAATTCCTTTTCAAAAGTATTCATAATGTAAGACCCAACTCAAAGTAATTTTAAGGATTTGTCAGAAGAAGCAGATGAGCTGGCGAAAGTGAGATGGGACAGAAAAAGCATTGATAATAAATTTCGCGACACAAATAACCATTACACCCCATTCTGCAACACGATTACTCACAAAAATGCGGGCCATAGTATAGATATACCAGCTCTTCGATCCTCTTATTATTATAATAAATATACGTACAAACAATTACTCCACTTCAACACTTAGTAGATATATTAATAAAGGTTAATGTTTATCATTATAGCTACTAACTAGCATCACCTCCTGTATCGATGTGGTAACTTTTCTAAATTACATTTAGTCTCCGTGTAACTTAATTTGCATGAAAATACCCTGAATAAAGTCTGAAATGATATTTTTCGAATATTTACATATGTATTTTCAATAATTGATAACAGGTATTTGGGAAAATAGCAAAATACTAGTAGTCATTAATGAATAGCTTCCTTTTAGAAAAAAAAAAGGTAATTTATAATACTTTATAAGTATCGCAAGTTGTTATTGTTCTACTGATTCTTTTAATCTATGTCATCTCTCGGAGCACATTCGCCCAGTCATCTGATTAAGTTGGTAAATCGAGTGGAAGATGATGGATGATCAGATCGTTAATTATGTTTTAACGTACACCAGACACCAGCCGCAAAAATCACTGACTTTTGTAAACACATGTGATAAATAGTTCGCATGACTTGCGTTATATGGACGTAACTGGTAGGTTTGTGAGAAAAAGTACCTAATTTGTATACATTAAAATATATTGTCTTGAAGTTGCGACCATGAACTGCGGAAAACTCTAAATCTGTTAAGTTAGATTGATAACTGATAAATAGTGTGTATTTTAGACGTTTTGGGACTTCTGTGACTGTTTTACTGACAGTGTTTTTTATGTAGCCAATCACTCTTCTGTAGCCTTCTTGATGGAGCCAAATGTTATCTTAATTGGCTGAGAATTAAATACGGGACCTTTGGTGTTTATAAGGGTGTAAAACACTGAGCTATGCGGTTTTATATAGGTTATTTGTATGTCGATGTTTGTTTTGTTAATCTCCTGATATACTAAACTTATAGATTTTTATCAAATTTTATAACATTTTTGGCTATACATGGGAAGATGTATATTGTTATAGTATATGAATATAATGGAAATCTTATTAATTTAAACAAAAATCATATAGCTATAGATCGCGATTTAGATTAAGTTTGCGTATACCCAAAATCAAAAATTTTATAAGTTAAATGTAGAATATTGCAGTTGAGAATTATAAAGAACTGTTGAAATATTTTATTAAAGTTTATAAAGTAATAAATAGAGAAATATGCAATGATACTTGAAAGGGAAAATCTTCTCGAAAAGAAGCTAATTAATTTAATGAATTACGGTGAGCGAACTCTAGTAATGAACATCACACTATAATCTATTCAAAGTAAGTTTTATATAAATATCATCAGAGCAGATGAAAATATTAACTGTACTGATATAAAGCTCTAAACTTTGTTCAATTGACTTCTAATTTATCATAGCTTTCTAGATTTGCTTAGTAACATATAGATATTAAATTAATCAAGGCGAGAAGTTTATCCAACTTACACATTGTTTTACACCGTAATGTAAGAACAAGTAAGTCCAACATAACTTTACTAAGATCAAATTCTCTTGGCTGTAGTTGAACTTCTTCTAAAGTTTAGAAACATTATGCTTTAATCATTATTGTCTTAAAGGTCTTACATCTTACATAGTTGGAATTACATAAATTATTAATAATCCTTTGCAAATTCGCCAAAGTACTAATAGTACTTACAATTATGTATCCGAAGATTTTTTTAAAAAGGCTGTTTAAAACTAAAATTATTGTGCGTGTTTAATTATTAAAAAGTTTAAAACATATATTAATTTACTTAAATTCGAATATCAAGCATAATCATACAGTATGCTTGTATGGGTAGTATGCGTAGTAACTTATGGGGTATATAACACCTTTTGCATGTAGGGATAGGCAAAGACTACTTATTTTTCATTATTTAAAAAAACAGTATATGCTTTTGATGTCCTAATAAATAAATATACATTAATTACTTAATAATAAAAATGCAACTCGCGAAACACTTTCATAAATTACTTGGTACTAGAAACGCTTGATCTATTTACCGCGAAATATTTACCAAATGCGGAAAAAATAATAAAACTGAGCGCTCTCACGTTGTTATTCTTGCCCCATGAAATATTCAGAAGCAATTTTATAGTGTCTTAAATGCATCGAAACAAAAACAAAACAGCCGTCTGTCCGTCGAAGTGAAGTGTAAACCAATTAGCGCTTTTTAAAAATTCACCGTGAGCGCCGCGTTACTTCGAAGTAGATATTTTAGAGAAATCTTCCTATGGATGCGGTATATTGTATGTTTGAAAAGTATTATTTCTCTAGGTAAAACGGGTCTGCGGAGGAGTCAGAGGCTGATAGACATGCTGGGCCTAACGGCGGTTACGCTAGCGTTAATTTCGATTTGCCAACTACTTCTAGTTGTCTATCTTATTAGTTTTCGGAAAATTGAATTTATGGAAAGTAGAGAAAACTTAGGGAAAATATCTTTAAATGCAGGTAATTGAATTTAACTGATTTATTACCTTATGGTTATGAACCATACAAGTCAGTGTTTTTTTATAAACTTCGATTTTTTAAATATATTTTAGACGGTCACTATATACCTAATATTGTTTCTATCAAAATTTAACTGTATATGTTTAAAACATATATTTATAGTTAGATATAAATTATAAAGATTATCTTACAACGCATTTATATAATCGTAGATGCTAAATTTCTCTGTGTTGACGTTTTTAAAGTAAAATTAAAAGCCACCTCCATTACTTAGTAGCTTTACAAAACCATACTTTTAAAATACGTTCGGCTTGCTTTAGTATGCCGGAGCACGCCCCACCTACTCTCAATAAGTAGCGAATATCGACCACTTGGCTAAATGAACCAACCCAATACCATCCAATATTTTACACTGAACATTTAGCAGGAGTAATGTGCCTTCCGAACATTTATATGCCAGGTATGGGGCAACGCATACCACGTCATTTGTTCATTGGGTTTGATTTTTATATACTTAGTGTTATAATGTTAAGCGTTACTTACCGATATTTAAACTACTGTACGTCTTAAGTAAACCGAAAAATATACTTTTTCTAGCTTTTTTTTAATTCGGTTGACCGGTTCTGGAATACAATATATAACCATCTTTCAAGAGAGATTTATTATTAATTTTAAATAAAATGTTAAGAGAGATTAGCATTAGCAGAAACATCGATATCCATGAATTATATGTATATATTTAAAAATAATTTTCCATAGATCGTAATATATTCATAAAATTTTTGCTATGAATCGAACATTATGAAGTTACATACGCGCACTAACCTTTTGGAATGGCTCAGTAAAAAAAGAAAATATATTTTTTATATAATAGGAATGAATTAAAATTATCCATTAATTTAAAGGCGTTTTGTCAGAGGATTTTTATTTGTAAACGAAGTCCGGATAAAATTTAGTTCTTTATATTCAGAAGCATTGCTCGTTTAAAGTACATTATTAAAGGTTAGAAGAAGATAACCAAGATAAGTCAAAATACGTTCAAAAATATTACCCTCGGTATTTACCTGAACTTTCACTTCCCGAAATAGCTGTAACCATGAAATATTATGTCGTTCCCCTAAAATGATAATATATGAATTCGCCGACAAAAGGAAACTTTTCACATTCTCTTCTGCAATACATTTATATATTCTCATGGAAGTGACGGAGATAAAAATAAAAGAGTTTTTATCATTAACTCACATATGATATATTGAACCTTGAAGGCTTTTTATTGCAATAATCGAGTGATTGCTTTATTTTGTTCAGGATTGTCTTCCAATGAAAGGGATTTTTTGTTTTTGCTTACAAAATGATATTTAGTTATACTTTAAGGAAATTTGTCCACTGGAGAAACGGGGTGAATTAATTCCTCTGTGTTGATGATTTAGAGTTAGGTTTTATTTGATGTGCACTATGTAGAAAGGTTTATTGATTTTCATGAAAAACATTCACAATAACATTTCGTTACGTAACGTTATATATAAAAAAGCTACCATTTTTTATTTCAATAATTTCACACATTTCACTATATGTATATATATATTTTCGGGTAAAGCCTTTGTTACTCAATATATTCATGCACATAAAGAGAAAAATTAATGCCGGAAAAATATAAATGCTCTTGATTTCCTCAATAATGCTTACAATATTCTGTCATTCGAAAACAAGTTATAATAAAATATAAAAATATCAAGTCATGTCAATCGCGGTATCTGTCATAGGCATGTGACAGTACCGTATCAATAAATAGGTACACTCGCGTACAAATTGTAATATTTTCTATGTAAATGCCGAATGATATTGAAATGTCTATTATTATCATTTGTGATGAGGGTCTAGTTTGTTTTGCTCAATCTCGATGTTTCGATGGAATTGGATGCGTATGCTAATATTATTTATCCAACAACAGCAGTGCTAAAAGGAAAAGCTGTGATTTGAATGTATGTTGTTGGTGATGTATTATAAAAGTAAATATAATATATATTTGCCATTTAATTCTAGTGCTATAAGTAATACCTAGTTTAAATACCTATGCTAATGCTTTAAGTGTGACTTTTGCCTAAATCATTGGTAATGAATTTAGGTCTAGACCTAGATCAGACTGTTAATATACCATTTTTAAAGTTGCGTTATTGCTCTATATATAAAACGATTTACCTACCTTAACCTATATCGGCATCCTTGTAATATCACAATAATCTTCACACATCTAACTGTAAAAAAAGTTAGTTAACGGTTAATATAATCTTAAGACATAATTATATAGAGTTTATACAATATCATCCCAAGTGAGGAGGTCACAGTCTGAAGGTGTTCAGTAACTAAATTTAATTATACAACTAAGAATATTAATCGCTTTAAAATGTCCTATTCACTTGTAGTACTAGTGATGAAATAACCGATTCCTAAGTGTTGAAGATAAGGAGTGAGTTTAATTCCTGGCAGGTAATAGTTTGAGCTTTCCATCAAAGTGTACATTTACCATCAAATGAGTCAGAAGAATATCGGTCGACAGGTAAAAATATATTGACAGGTCATTATTGAATGATTAATCACGTTATAGTCTTCAGCTACCTATCAAGAGAGCCTCTATTTGGTTGTATTTGCCAGAAAACAAACATTAATTATCACGATAATATGTTATAATTGCAAATCAGCAACATAAAAATTGAATATAAGAGTCATTTATAAATTACCTAGTGTATTATTTTATTTTATGTGAATAATTTTTAGAGGTTCACCTTTAAAAACTCATTTTTTAGTCAGGAGTTTCATAATGCGTCTAAAGTTCTTTGATTAATTATGTTTTGAAAAAGTAATAATAAAATGGTAGAATTAATTAAAAATAAGTGGTAAGTCGAAGGTAAGGTTTTGTGTCAAGTAGAGCGATTCAATTTCGCACGCCGCTGGATACAGCCGTTTATAATTTTACGCCGCGATGTAAGTGAAATTAGTCTCCTACCTCACAATGCGGTTTAATATCCAGCGTTTTGGAAGCCATAGACGGTTTAGTTAAGAAATTTCGTTAATAAGCTTCAATATATTGTTTCATTTAACGTTTTTTGACATAAATAATTTTTAATTCTTAATGTCAAAAAAATGTGTTTGCATTTTTTTAAGAAAATTTGAATCAAACTTAGGTATGTTATACAAAATTTGCATTCGTTCAAGTTCAGTAGTTTTAAACAAATCTATACACGAGTTTTTCGGTGAAAGGTAAAACATATTTTTATTCGTCTTCAGTGTCTCGTTTATAACATTTAATAGTTTATAACATTTAACATTTTATATTTTAAGAGTGATTAGAACGATATTAATTATAACTACTTGATAATTTGAAATTTAATACAGTTATTTTACTAGGTAAAATGACTTTCGCAAGCATGACTGTGCTTAAAAAAAATAAAACAGAGTTTTTATATAATTTTCACGTAGCCTAAATAACTTACTAGGATTAGGGTACTTATACGAAGACGTATAATTAAAAAACAAGGATGTCCTTATATAATTAAGCTTCGTTAATGCGACTTCTTCAAGTCTAACCATTTGACCGTCTAGGTCTTCTAAAAAAAATCAATATTCTGCCACAATTTAAACGATTTTACACAGAACATTGCAACAATACTTATCACGTAAGAACGAACAGTAACACCGTGGAGTGACGTTAAAGGTAATATTACATTTTCCTTACATTATATTCAACCCTTGCATCCTCTTCGTGAAACATTTTGAATTTATGAATTTTTGTCTTCTTTCTTATTCAAGTAAATGAAACTGAAATACGAAATAGAATTATAACTACGTTTTAAAAATACTTTATGACTGATAGATCTATCTTAAGATCAGTAGCCAAACTTAGCATTTTTGTCCGAGCTACAGATAAATAATTAAATACAAATTTTCGTTTCAACACAATAATTAAAAGTAGCTTTTATTTCCTTTTCTATGAAAGTGAAACAAAAAAATGTTAAAAATATTTCTGTTTGTAAAAAAGGTATTAACGAAGATAAATAATGTTTTGAAATTCATAGGAATTAATTCCTGAAATTGTTTCTTAATATGGAACAATAAACGAAATTGTTGTCGTAAATTGCTATAAAAATAAATACTCAGCTCTTGTGAAATTAGAATTCCGGTTTCATCCTGAAACCGTACACTCAAGCCTAGACTTGTTAACAAGAAAAAATAACAGCTGTCAGATTTGAAATTGGAACGAGGTTTTGTTCGCGTTGTAAAAATAAAAAGTTAGGAAATTTAAAATTAGAACGAAGTTTTAAAATATTTTACATTGTTATTCTTACGTAATAATTCGAACAATTGTGACACAATAGTAAAGGAGGCAATTTGCGGAATTAAGCTGGTTGCGACAAAACATTCCTCCATCATGTAGTAATTTAGAAGGGTAACGATGGGAAATGAGGAACAAGGCTACATTACGTTAAGGACAGTGGAGTCGAACTTAGTATTTTGCTATTGTGTATAACACCAAACAGATGTTGCTTTATTAATTACTAAAAATTTCTAATTTTGCATTTTTCGAGTTATAACAACCGAATCCTTAAAATGTTCATAAACAAATAACATTTATATTGATAATATAAATCATTACCATTTGTTACTGTATATCGTATTAAATACGCTAACATAAACAGGAATATTTATCGAATGACGCAAAAGATAGGAGAAAAACTGTAAAGAGGGGACACAGATGCGCGACTAGACCGTTTACGTCTCTGTCATATTTATGTAATCGTTTGTATGAGTAAGTGAGATGGAGTTTTCGCGATGAAAGGCTGACATTAATTTGTCATCTTTTTTGGCTTGTACAAAAGGATAGCCTTTTTACTTTCTAAATAATAGGAATTCCTAAAATTGAATTACAGTAAAATGATATTATTTACGGTAAGAGAGAGAGGTGCTCTTTTATATTTAGCATCAAAATGTTTACTCTTGGTATTTGTTACCGACTTAACTATCGAGATCATTTAAATGTAATATATTTTTAATAAACAAGCATTATATATAAAAGGAAGTATACGTATACAAAACGCAAGATGAATTCAAGTAAGTTTATTAAAAAAAAGAATAATATTGCAGTGATATGCCCTCGGTTTATCCTAATATTAAAAAAAATTCTATATAATAATAGAATTCATATGATCAATGACGTTTACAGAATGTAAATAAGTAAATTAAACTCACAATTTGCTCTTAATTAAAAGTAGTAAAGTTCATGTCGCACCGTTCGATTTCCGTAAATATGATTCTCAGAAATAAATAGTATGTATTTATAATGAGAACCAAATTAAATACTTTTAAGAAAACATATGTTGTCCATTATTTTCCTGGTAGTTAACAATAATTAAGGAGGAAGAATTATACATTGTGACAGCAAAGAGGATTCGCGCCAAATTTATTCGCGGCAAACACAGTCGCCATGATGGATGCGGCCATTTTGAACGCTACGTTTGTAAATAGAACGGACGTTGGCGCATTTTTTACACTTTTATATGGATTTATGAGTCAATTTAAAAGCATTTTTGGATTTAAAATAATGTTGCTACCATAAAAGTTGACTTAGTTTCCGTCCATTACAATGGAGGTTTTATGTGCCCATTCTAGCGTCGTATTTTCTGAAAGTCCATAGCGTGAGTGTCGCCCATCTTTATAATTTAGATACTATTTTATTTAAATATCGAAGTCAAGCTATACCCTTCCCTTGGTGCAATTCTTTTTAGTATTATTAATATTTTTGAATTTTATTACGAGGTTTATAATTGTAGTAATTATTATTTTTTAATAATAAGTAATATTTAACACTTGGCGTACAGACACAGATTTTTTACGTGTGTACAAATAGTTAAAATAAAATATCTGTGCACATAGCGCAATATAACACGCGTAGAGATAAAATTTCAAAGGATAAATCCGATATCATGTCGAATATCGCATATTTCACGGAACTGCAGGACAGAGACAGATAACTTTTAGTATTGTTACATCAAAAAGTATGACAGATTGCGAAGTGGGACCCATCCATCGAGATGTGTCGTAATACATGTTTTTCTTGGTGCTTTTTGTGTATTTTACACGTAAATAAATGTATTTTTATAACTGATTAAAGTATTAATAAACCTTTTTGCAGATCTTGAAAGTTATATTTTAAAGCGGAAATAATTGTACGGACAAATGACGAGATTGCATATGAAATAAAAGTTTGGTTATTATCATTGATATTTCAGGAGCCATTATATTGTTAATTTAAAAAATTAATTAAATTATATTATAGTTTAGTTTACTGAACAACGGTTTCGTATTTTAGCAATTTATGACTACTGTTGTTTAAATACATTGTTGCAAGTGAATATACTCTGAAATAATGCATTTTAGAATTGTAATCTCTTATAGGAAAATCTATGTAACATTTTAATCATAAAATTCGAGTAAATACAAAGCTGGCCGCAGCGCTGGCCACTTTTGATAAAAAACATAAAAGCTTCGACTAAAATTAAACATAAAACCTTTTTCCACAGCAAACAACGTATTCTAAATTCAAAACTATGACGTTATTTTATAGTTTGCCTTTTTGTTATTCGACAAATATATATTTTTGTTCACGTAAAATATTTTAACGGAATCATGAGAATAAATTTATTTGAGTGAAACAAAATATTATTAGTGTTTGTTCACAAAAAATTTAGCATGAACATCTTCCGTACCAAGTTCGTATAAGTTTCACGTATGACTAGTTAACGCGCGCGACAATTCGTTGACAGTCAAGTAGAAGCTAGAAAAACTTAACTTAGAATGTGGTGTAAAACCTCGTCGTCCATCCTCTGTTCATCTTTCGAACATATGATGAATATAAATAAAAAGTCTTCTTGCAAATCAAACGTTTGGTTCGCGCAAGAATGTACTGGTTTTGAAAGTAAACATTTGTTAAAATTTTGGTTTGTGAAAATCACATTTCCCGTAAATGTTTTTTGTTATTAAATATTTATTTATAAGTAGTTATAGGAAGGCTATCACGTCTGTACCCTAATGGACCTATCGTTGGTCGGCTGTAATTCATCCAAACTACCTATCTCATCCTATTATAAAATTTCATTTCGTTACGTCTTTTGAATAGCTAGTTAATTTCTTCATTAGAAATATTTTATTGAAATTGTCCGAATAATTATTTAAATTTCATTTAAGTGATAACAAGAAACATAATATTTCAGAATATTGCTTCCTAAATCCAATATTATATCAATGTCGAATTGGATAGAAGAGGAATATTATGAAAGACAAAATTATCGCACTGACACAAATCCTATTTGCTAACATTACTCATGTACGCGGGTTAGGGGTGTTACAAAAATGTAAACTTAACTTTGAGATTGACGATCACAATCTGTTTTTTGTGGTGATTTGGAATGTTTATAATTATCAAAGTGGCCACATATAGATAAGAGAAGCCTAAAATGTATCTTCGATCCTTACATACGGTTATCTTTATTTTATATATTTATATGAACTCAATTCATTTATTTTTAATAACAAGTACCGTAAAATCAAATATAAAAAAGACCTAAACACTAAAAATAGATACTATAAAGATTCACAACTATCTTCGGGACTCTTAAAATATTAGTAAATTTAATTTGAATACAAATTCAAAGCTTGTGGCTTCCCTATCAAATCATACGTTGCCATCACGGAAAATCAAACGGGACCGTGTCGTACCTCCGCAAACATTAGTCAACGGTAAAAGGGAAGAAAAAGAAGGGCATCGGGGAGAATTACAAATAGTGGACCGCCACGGGGTAATTTGTGAGCGTGAGTTGGCAACTCACATGTTGCGTTGCTGGGAACACACTAGAGAATAATGAAATTTTATGATATTTATAAAACCTTTAATCGATTAGTTCTGCAATCTACTAAATTGCGCTAAAAAACTCAAGATTTAAAATATCAGAGCACTCTGGCACATTTGTTAAGGTTTAATTAACTCTTTTAACATAAATTCATTAAACCAAAATCATGGAAACAAAAACATAATAAATTATGGAATGTATATATTTTAAACATTAGGTATATCTTATTTATGATATATCTTATATTATTTTATAAATATTAACCTTAACTTTAACACATGGGTGTTGTATAATCTTTAAAAAGGCATTAGTAATAGTTTTCAGTCCAGCAAGTAAAAAGTAAATCTGCATCATTAAGAGTAAATAAAAAGGATTCGCAAAAAAATCCTCCGTAGGTCGGTACACAGCTTAATTTGGTAAAGGATTGCAAAGTTGACTTTTGCTCTTTTGATTTGGGCTTTTTACCACTTGCGAGCGTAGGCACGCCGTTGTCGGCGAAATTGTATGAACACCGATCTTTGACTGGTGAATTTAAAAAATACCGGTACACATCGACCTTTTAACCGCTTTTCGATTACATGGAAAAAAGGATTCGATTGGATTATTTTTAGATGTTATTTTATTTAAGATAATTTGTTCAAAGGCGGTTGATATATGTACTATATAAGATCTAGCGCAGTTTCTTATATAATACAGATAAATTTTACTATGTAATAAAATAAACGGGAACCTTCCAGACGCGTTTTGCTCTCATACGCAAATATTTTCAATTTTTATTTTTATTTTTGGCAATGAGGAAATGCATTACTTATAACCTCTAGCAGGTTATGTGGGACTCGCCTTTCCAAAGTTACTTTGATGACGAGCCAGATAGGTTCTTGGAGTACTAGGGGCGAATATCCACTAAGACCTCCACGACTTTCCGACATTTCTACCGTCCGCAGAGCCACGGGATCGCAGTTGTAAAATTACCATAGCAAGCGTTAAGAAGCGTACGAATTTGTTTTTTCATAAACATTTCAGTTTACCCGTAAAAGACAAAGTATAAAAATATAACGGGATTTGCTAATAATATAAAAAGCAAAGTTTTTATAATAGTGGATTATAACTTATATTATATAATTCGAGTTAATGTTATAACACTATTAATCAAAATAAAATTAGTTCTTCCAGGTAAGCACTAAGTAATGTGAGAATAAAATAAATAATAAAAAGCATTACTCCACAAGACACGGGTGGGCCGTAATCAAAACAAATGACACGCGTGTTGCCGGATAACACCGCGATATTACTACGTGAGGTACACTGTTGGACATTTGTTTGGAAATATTCGTTTATTACATGTATTCAAGGTTAGTGATTTCCTTGGTTAAACTATTAATTCGTTATGACCACCATCGCATTACATTGTCTTTGTCTTTATTTATGGAAAAACTGTGAGATAAGATTTACGGTAAACAAGGAGCCATCTGTATTATTTCAGATAAAAAACTCATCAAATTCAACTCATTCATTTAGGTGATATGATACCGCAGACAGATTGATAGAAGTCCCTGTCTTTTTGTCGGTGGTTAAATAATAATATAATATAAAAAGTATTGGTAATTTACGTCTAATTTATAATGAGGAAGTGACAATAAAATAAAATTTAAAACGGTCTTGTATTTTTGTACTAGTGGTGTAAGTCAGGTGTTTGTGGCGCTCTGTGGCTGTATTTTTATTCTCTTTGTTCTCCGTTGATTATGAGAAATACCAGCACTTTTTACACGTGCTGTCCCACGACATAGCTTCATATTTATTTTCGTTATATCTAGCTTTAGTATTCGGTAAACTTTATAAGGGTATGGAATGTTAACCATTAGGTAAAAGTAAGACATAAATATAATTCAACATTGTCTACTCATTTCCTCTTTGCAAAAAATACTAGGATCGTAGCAATAACTTGCGAAATTATTTGTATTCTCTACAGTACATAAATTTGTTTGTTTTTGTTTGCGGATATTTCTTTCATTGATCCAAAAAATGATTACTACATATTTTTGTTTTAAGAAAATAAGTAGCACATTAACAAACTATTTTTTAACTAATTTTAAACTACACACATAAATATCTTTGAATTTGATGTAAATTGTCTAAAGTATTTCAACGCGCCTTAGTTTCCAATTAGTCTCCCTTTGATAGTCCTTTATTTACGATAGCGACAATGTAGCATTATATTTTTGGCGAAAAAATATTCCGTGGATAAGCCACCAAGCGGTGACGTCCCTGGATTTGGGGTAATCCCGGCCAATCCCGCTCGTACTGACTAGTGGTGAATTTAAACGGGATCAAATGTTAGTAGGTTGGTAATTTATTTTATACGTATGTCCTGCTCTGAATAGCTAATTTTTATAATAAGAATCCTTGACATGACGACAGCACCTAAAGACCAGTACTTATGTACCAAAATTACGAGTATACGTATACTTAATACATTCATTGCCACTGATTATAGTTTCATGTTTTAAATTTTTTGTCTTCATTGAGATAATAATAAAATTATTATGATGTGTTTGATTTCTCCTGAATGTTTTGTAAATAAGTATGCACATTTATACTCTTCGCGATTTTGTTGTAGTGAATTTTGTGTGATTGCTCTATCTAATGAGCCATGAATTCTCATCAACCAATCACTCACCACAAGAAATCTAAGAAAAATATATACTTTAATTAAGTTGTAACAGATTAAAAACAAGTTTGTATAGTGTGGGATTAGCTAAACAGATGCTTTGCCGATGTTTACTATGATGATGATGGGTGTGAGTACAGATAGACCATTGGCAATGTCCGAATGAAAATATCTCTAAGCTATCAAAGCGCTATTCGTATGTTTCAAGGTACGAATATATGTCGTTCATTAGTGAAGTAGAGTGAAATGCGTTTAAAAGTTATAGAAAGCTTCGCGCGTAGTTTGTGTGAACAAAACGTCACTGCCACTTGTTAATTGTTAAAAACTTTTAATTGGCCCCAAGTTTCTAGCTCTAGTTATCGGTCCATGGAAATAGCGGAACATATTTTTAGCCTTACCACATAAAAGGTGTTACCAGTGTACCGTATGTTTGTGACTGACTAGGCCCTAAGCGACTAAAATTTGTTCAGTGTTAATAGAGATTGTAAGGGTTTTTAATACGATTTTCGTTATTTTACTAAAAATGTAAAAACTATGTACCTAATAAAACTTTTAAAATTACTTTTAACCTACTTTAAATGGTCTTATTTAAAAACGGCGTATGTTATGTGCATTTACTTCTAATGACGGAGGAGTAATATTAAAAAATGTAGTTAGAAGTATAATTATATATTTAATTAATAATATAAATAAACAAAATGTTATGGCTCCACACCGGAAACCTAGATTTTCTACCTTTAACGGTAGTTTTTAACGATTACTCTGGCATTAGCGGAACGAGTCAAAGATAACTGAAGCTTATTTGAACTTAGAAATATGGTACGCTGAAGTGAAACTTGAATTAAAATCGTAACTGAGGGAAATCGTTTCAGAGGGAGCTATAATTTAAATTCCAAAAGCATAGAGGAACACACATCTATAATACAAATTTTCACAGACAATACTATTACGTAGTTATAGAATATTATATTAAAAAATAAATATACGTGTCCCATATTTTGTTTTTGTAGTTTTCCCAAATTAAACGCTATTTGTACGACATCAATGGACATAACATTTTTGCTAATACCTATTTATGTAGTCGTATTAACATTATTACTTTATACAGTGAGCTCTCTTCCACTTTGCGTGCAGAAAATCGAGATTATGATTGTAATCAAGAACGGACAAATATTTATTTTATTTCTTTTTACCTATACTTAATTAAAAATCGAATAAGTAGCTCTAAAAGTTATTTAAAAGAAACATGCACCTTACGCTGTATCGACTAACTTGTATGTATGGTGACAACGGATGTTAATAATATTATTAAAACATTGTCAATAACCTTATTGAGAGTTAGACTGCCAGAATTGCCTAACCCACGTCAGATGCGTCAACTCTAAGTTCATAGGGACACAGGTAACAATAACCGTTAAAAATAACTTTTTGTGAGTGCAGCAGAATATGTTGCTGATTACTTTTTTCACTACATCATTTATCCCGTAAATTCGAATAAAAATATCGGATAGGCATTTGTGAATTTAACCAGTAAAATGATACAAGAATTTTTTAATTGTACCTTTTATCTCACAGATCATAAGATAACATTTCTGTTCCCTTAAAATTAACTTACTACTGAAAATATCTCGCCAAAAATAAACTCCGACATCTTCATCTACTTCAACGGTAGTCGAATATCTAAAATCACAGACAGAATCAAAAGTAAAACAGTCCAAATACCTTCTCCCGAGTTCGCGCAATTTCCCGATTTCGAGAAGGCATTAAAAAAACTCGTCCTTTCCGGAGCGAAGTGTTTCAGAGACGTCAAGAAACGTTCCATAGTTTAAGACCATGAGATTTTTCTAACGAGATTTGTGCAAGATGTAAGAGAGAGCGATATACCGAAATACGACATAAGAATTGTAATCTCCAAGCACTATTCGTAATTGTGTCTACATAGGACATCGAATATGACATGTACGTATGTCATAATTATGTAAATTGTGAGTTTCTAAATGTTTTCAAGTATACTTAACAATAATTATACACTAGCTGGGTCTAAGTAACCAGGAAATTAAATGTTGATAAGTTTTTATTTGTCTTAACTTACTTTATATCCACCACATATATAAACACTATCTAATAACCTTCTTTCTTTAGAAATAGATAAATTTCCAAACTTTTCATTAAGTTTTGATACATAAAAACACCAATGCAAAGTGTGTTTTGATACAATTAGACTTAATGTTAATTCCGATAATAAAGAGAATAAATTATTGTCATTGTTAGTCATTTAAAAGTAGGATACGACTCCTATTGCTCATTTTTCCGTTGGCATACGCTAAATCTTGGAACTAGCACCACCATCCAAAGTACGGTCGGCATAACATAAAGCTTCGCTCAAGTTTTTCCCTTCCTTTACGACGTAAACAGTCCAACATTCCTTGATGTCGGTATTCTCAGAATTTGATTGTCTCCATAAGGAACATCGTAAAACGGAGGGAATAAAAGAAAACTTCCACTTTTTCAATCTGAAATTAGTTTTTAATGTTTATAGTTTGAATATACCTGGAGGTATATATCGGTCGAATATGGAAACACCTTTGTGCTTAAGTTGTTATAAATTATTTTGCATTACGCTTATTTATTTGACTTAATCTACTCAATTGATATACTGAATATGTATAAATTTGTTGTATGTTTTAATTTCATTCAAAAGAGTGCCAGTGTTCATAGTCCATTACAATAATCTCTTTAAATGAAATCTCTATACTAACATAAAATGATATATAATTCTATAAAAATTACATTATATAATAATAATATAATGAGATCAAATTCAAACTTCAAATAAAGCCTTTAATACACGTGTTTACCTGTTTCTTAATTTAAACATACAACGTGGTTTAATAAACACAAATTCCATGATTTTTTTATGATTAAAATTAAAAATAAATAAAATTATTTTAAAGATAAACGGTTGCGTAGAAACGTCTGGATAAAAAAGAAAAATCTTGTTTTAAGAATTATGTATAAAGTATTTTCTTTCAATAAGAAGTTTTAATGCCTAATAGAATTAGCTATGGTTTATTTCCACTTAAACTTAAATGGGGGTGTAACTCAGTGGTAGAGTGTCTGCTTCGCATGCTGAAAGTCCTGGGTTCAAATCCCAGCACCTCCAACATAATTTCTTTAGTTTTTACTAGTTTTATATTCGTTATTATTTACTATTTTGAATGTTAGAAAGATATCGGGAAAATAAGTTTATACTTAAGCCGGAGCGCCCATTTCTGTACGTCACGACTTTTCTATCTATGAAACCAAGAGTTACGTCGAAAAAATTTAAATATTCCTCTCACTTGTTGATAATATATAATTAAATAGAACTAATAGCTTGGGCTGGATCATCGAGGTCTTCTTAAGTACGCAATTCCAAAAAAAAATTAGCTACATGCTGTTCGTTGAATCCCGGTATCTGGAGGTTTCACTTATATATAAACTTAAAACATACAATAATATATGCATATGGGTTTCGTTTTTAATTTTAAATAATAAAACAAACTCAATGAATGTGAAAAAGGTATTTATAAACATTTATAAAACAAGTCCGCCATAAAAATACGCATTAGCCTTACAATCAATTAAACAGCAAAGATCCTACTGCAATTAAAAAACGTGGAAATATCGTGTAATTTGCGGCGGGATCTCTTACTAGGGTTGATACTTTATTATTTTTTTTTATTGAATGATACCTAAAGGCTGCTGTTTATACTCGATTACATGTTTTATATTAGTATGTATAGAAAATAAATATTTAAGAAAATAACATATAGCATTTCAATAAATTTAAAACGCTAATAATTTTTTGGTCATAACAGATATTTCTAAAGATTCTTACATACTTAATATAAAATAAAATAATGTGTCAGTGACAAAAGCAATCGACAGCCCTACTAGACTTCCTAGCATTTATCAAACCCGATGCGACGTTTGAAAAATTTTCATCCCGGGCCAATATGGGTGAAAGATTAAAACTTGGAACAACGCTGTTCACTGTTATAATTCATTTTAGAATAAAAAAGGGATTATTGCTGAAACAGAAACCTTACAAGCGTGTATGTGAGTATAAAAAGTGATTTATAGTGAAACAATTCAAAATTACTGCCTAAATGCCTGCCACACTATAGATAACAAACTTTGTCCTTTGTAAAAATGTGTATTGTTAAAATATGATTATAACATTATTTTTCTTGAATTCAGAAGAACTGAAATATCATGGGTGTATTCAGAATAAAAAACGAAAAAATTAATAAGATTTATGTCTAAAATATTGAAATTCAGTGTTTCAGTAAACAATATTTATGCGGGTTACTGCTTCAGATTCAACTCATTGGGGAGCTCAAAAGGAAAATTGAAGATCATCATCAGAACCTGTGTTACTAAATGATAACTGAGAGGACACCTAATAACCGAGTCTCATGGTCGACTATCAATGTATGACGTGAAAATAAACAGGAAATGAATATTGACGGCATTAATTGTTCTAGTTCAAATAAAAGCTTTTTCGTCGTTACAAACGCTGTCCCTTTGATACGGGCGCAATTACGTCACTTAATTGATGTTTACACAAAAATAATTGTGTGCAAGAGTCGAGTATTGTCGAAATATTCTTTGTGAACCTCTCTTGTTTCGTTTTTGTTGTTTTAGAGTTCATTAAAAACTTTTAAATTATGAATTCAGTTTTAAAGTAATTACTAGTTTATGCCGATGTCTTTGTCTCTTTGGTAAATAAACTTAGAAGATATTTCGTCCCCAACTTTATTTAAAGCTTTTTATCTTGTAATAAAATATTACTAACTTCTAAACCTAATCAACATTCATTTAGAAGTTATAAATTTTTTATATATTATGTATATTACGAGTTTTATGAAATCGGTTCAGTTATCTATAGAATACTGAACGTTTAGGTTCTGTTACAGAGACTAGCTCTATAATATCAAATTTAATTTATATTAATTTTCTAAACGCTATTATATCATCAAAAGTGTTAAATTGATGTATTGATATATCAATAAATAAGTTCAACACTGTCTTGACTGTTTAGTAGAATTCTTAACACCCTTTATTCTAAACTTTGAGACCAATTATGTTACAAAAAGGAACTTATATTGACATTTAGTCGTATCATTCCCTGTGTATGTGTGTGTACGAATAAATTAATGTGTGTAAATCGTTAGGCCTATCGCTTTTAATTGATAAGTGTTTGGCTGAACTAGCATCTACGTTCATTAGTAAGGTGAACACAGAGTAATTTGTGTATCGAGACAATGTATACATACTAATGTTATTACTCGTACTTCGCCAAAGGCAGATCGTTGAGTGTAGTTGTCTATATTGAATACGATAAAATTACATATTAATAGATATATTAAATAAAATTCTAATATCATCTCAGGAGTATTGTTACTTTTAATATCTATCTTTACCCATTTCGTTTTCAAAAGAATTTTGGAAATATTTTGCTTCAAATTTTTAAAAAGAAGAATACCTACTACTAGGCCAATAGCCGTTCTGTATAATTATCCAGTAGAAGAAGTGTACGATAGATATAGTGTACAATTTAATCTATAAATAATCATTTTTTAATGTTTATAATAATTAAGAATTTTTGTATCTTAAATTATTGAAAACGGAACTTATACGACGTGTTCATATGTAATTATATTTCTCTCTATAACCTCTGATTAAGAGTCACCTGTATCATAATCATCCACTAAATCTAATAAACCAGTCGAGCTTCTAACTTAAACGACGTTCTTACTCTACAATAAATATTCGTATTGAGAAATTCTTGACTTAATATTTCCTGTTTTTTAAAGTTGTCTGAATCATAGAAAATATTATTATTGGTATATTAAAAGTCAAATACGAATCTTCTTAATTAATAAAATGGGCCGATAGCGCATCTCTTAATTATGAGTGGATATCGTTAAAAACAAAAAACATAGGTTTAATTTTGCAATTAATCTTGGACTTACGCACAATCATAAAAAGTAATTTGTTTGCAACCAGCCAATTTATAGCGTTGCCTTACTAAAATCAATGATCATGATTTCTATATTTAATATCCACTGATACTAACAATAGTTATTAAATTAAGCTGGTGAAGCCGGCAACATATAGCCACTCTAGAATATATTGGCCAAACTAAACGTTAACTATCGAGTAAAACCAAGTGTCATAACTCAATATACCGCCGCTCAGGACTGTGCTTTGAAACTTAGAGGACACACAGAGTAGTTTTATATAGAGATTAACAAATAAATTATTAGTAAAGTTATTTATACCCGTATACTTTTGAAGAATGATCGATGATCATCGATTATTCTTCAAAATAGTTAGATAAACATATATAATTGATGTTTTTTTAACTAATACTTAAATAATGAGTATGCTAAAAATCTAAATCCGTCGATGTGCGATGACTTTAGGTCAAACTTGACTTGAAAAAAATGATTAAAATTATCTTTTAGTTAAAAATATTAAAAAATATTTAAATTTTAATTATATATATGTGAAAGAAGTATCATCTCGTCTGTTATACTTATTAAAATACTTTCCTATATGAATTTACCAAGAATATTATGAACATCTTAAGAAGCAGATAAATTGGTTCACAGCAGTTTTATAACTTAAATTAAAATTTATGTTATCTTCTATAAATATAATCAAATCCTAAAAATCGTATCAAAGTTTATTGTGCGTATTAGAGCTAGAGGAACGGGAGCTAAATTGTACTATTAAAGTAAATAAACACAATAGCTTGATATAATTTAGTTTACAAACAACGCATTAAAGGTATGTAATAATAAAGATACGTGTTATCATAAAGTATTGTCCTGTTAAGTTGATGTTGAAATACTTGAGCTGATAATATGTGATGCGTAAAATAATTTTCTTTGAGTATGATACTCGAATTTATAAATAAAGTTTAAGAATACCAATAATAGATAAAATCATGTTTTTACAACAGTCATTGACAGAAAAACACAAGACTCATTTGTTATCTCAGGAATTTGGTTATGATCAAATATTAAGTATCGACCTAGTTAATTATTTTCATCCCTAGCATTTGATAATGCTTAGACTATACTGGAAATATGCATTTATAAATCATTTTCTACCTCTAAAATAGTCTTACCGAACAGAAATTTGATTATATCTACCGCTTTAACATTTTATTTAATTTCTTGGTCGTTTTTAAATTTAATGATATTAATTGATATCTTTACGTTTTCTCGTACCACAAAGTTGATCCTTTTTACTTGTATATCCATATGATAAATTACTTTAAATCCACACATGTAGCATTATATCGATGCACTTTTTTATTCAGGTTAATAATCTATTTGACTTTTAATGAGTACTCATTTAAATAGTGTCAAATTATGAGAGCCAGAGCATAGGCTCTGCGTGCACATAAAGCATGAGTCGTTATCGATTCTCCGGTAAAGAAGTATAAACAAAATTATTTAATTGGAGAGGATCACCTCTTAGTCTGTTAATAAAGAATATTCTCTCTTAGGGCTCTGAATGTCTGTACCATATTTAAAACTACAAATATACAACAATAATACCTTAATTACATGTATACTTTATATTGTTATAAAAGTTGGATAATGTCAAATCATTTGCTTCACTTGGTGTATATTTCTCATAAACATTAAATAAATATAAAGCGTATCTTTACTGAAACGTATCTATTTATAAGTACTCTATGCATTATTACCTTATAGTATCCAGTAGGTCTCACTAATGGACGACTCGTTGATTTAGAAAGCCTTGTCCCTCATTGTTGATATTGGACCTGAAAATTAACCACACCATTTTTTGGCTATAGATTTTGGACATTTTCATAGAAGTGATTTAAAATTGTTTTTAATAAAATTAATTCAAATAATACTCGGTAAAATATAAGCAGCTACAATAAATATTTAATATTGTTTTTACTACGCCGTGTCTACTAATAAACAATTTTATAAAATCTGGAAATTAGTTTTGATCGAAGTGTATTTTCAATCTTGAAGCTAAATCAATGATGAAGGCAGGAGCTAAGATATAGTTTTTAGTTTTATTAAATACGCAAATTTTAGCCGTTTGAAGTTTATTCAATCAGAAAACAGTAGTTTGTGAACCGAATGAAATTTCGTTATTCATCCCATACGTTATAACCCTTTCTTAAATGTACCACAAATCGTCATCAAACATTTTAGCGTTCAGGGACTCTTGAAGGTAGGTGAAAACCAAATTACTGTCAGATGTCCCATTAATTGCTTTAAACCTTTTAGGTTTGTTGATGAAAATTCGAATTTTTTATATACTCATATGAGAAAAGAAATTCGGCGTCCATAAAATTAATATTTTTGTTTGAAATCGACAGGAATAGATATTAATAGAGTAACAATACAAAAACACTTTTGAACTACAGTAAAGCTCGTTTCATTTTTAGACTACTAAATTTGGAAAACCCAAATTAATTACATAATGTATTATTTTTTAATGGAGTCTTGTACCTAAGCTTAGCTGCAAGAGTCATATAAGACTTATTTAATAACTAACAAAAGGGACTTACTTTTTTAAGGGTCGGGAAATGTAGTTACGCATGCAATTTGAGATTTCGTCTTCGTCAAACAATATGCTTAGTCCCGAAAAACTGGGTGAAGTGGGTTTGATAATAATGTCTACGGAACATAGCAGCTTAAGTGTTACACTTCATTCCGTGGGCTTTACATGTATTCGGCTATAAAAGCAAGACTTTGAAACTATGGTTCCTTTTTTAGTAGGTATATCGCGTATGCTTTTGCGTTTTGGCAACTGCTGCTATGAACCATTCAAACGGCACTATTTCTTGGTTTCACGTACTATGGCAGTTTTGTTTAGGCTTTGTTCTAATTATAAATACATTTAAAAATATTGTTTAGTCAATTTAGAAGAATTAAAATTGAATGTAATATAACAAAACTTTGTCAGTTGGTTACATTTTACGTCTCATCTGCTTAACTAATTTTGTTGAGTTTTATTATAGAGAGAAATTATATCATATGTCGTATGTCTTGAACTATAGCCTAAAACATGTTCACCTCATAAAAAGCTATTTTAAAATACAAATAAAATGCTGTAACCAATTGCTGAAGAAGTTATTAAAAATAAAGAAACATTTTTGTGTTATATTCTTGAATACATTGTTAGACGCTGAATAGCCTTGTTTGTCAACTATTGTCACATGTTTAGGATGAATATACGCTGTAGTTTATTATTTTTATAAAAATGTGAACCTAAATTTACTATCGTATTACTTATTCTATTCACTTTAATGATATATAAAGTTAATTATTCATTTATGTAATTGGACGGTTACAAAACGAAAGAACGTCAGTTTTAGCAACGTTTTAGTTACTTTTAAATACTTCAAATAATAAGCTGATAACGTAATCTTAATTAACAATGTTATTATATTCTAAAGTTACCAGAAAAACTTAGTTAAGGTATATCATAAAATGAGCTTTATGCCGATCAGTCTGTGTGCCGCAAAAGGTGTTACCTGAGTTTATAAACATGGGAATTAAATCTTATTGCCACTATTAAATCACTTTTTGTTTCTTGATTGTCAGCCTGTCTGAGCTCACTGCTGGACATAGGCCTCCTCTAAGGATTTCCAAACCAACTAATCACCTGCGACCTGAATCCAGCGGCTCCTTGCCGCCATGGCCAGGTAGTCTGTCCACCATGTGGGAGGCCTTCCGACACTTCAGCATCCTGTACCTACGGTAAATTTATAAATTAAATAAATAAATTTATATAGTTAAATTTATAAATAAAAAGTACACTTTATGAATATTGTTCCTATTTTATGTTATTAGTATAAATATACAATCATAATAGAGGCGTGTATAGAGATCCTTAGCTTATCCCGGGTGCTTGTGTCACGAAATAAAGACAACAACGTCTTCTCTTATTCAAGACTGCGAGCAGCTGAATAAAAATCATATGTGTCAAGGTCTCTTGTTTGAAATGAAGGTAAGTACCTAAAATTAGGCATGTTCCATGTTTCATAATCATTAAATGTTGTTTTAATAGTCATGATGGTAAAATAGATCCTAATATACAAAGATAAATTATAGACGTCATAAATTCAAACAATTTAAATTCGAGAAAATAATAAAATCTGCTTTCCACTGAAACTGTGCATTTTGCGCCTGAAAGCAATTTCTATAATCCATCAGATATGCAGATAATATTTAAGAAATATAGTAAAATATTTAAAACTCTGCAAGAATTCAAACTGCGATCATTGAATTTTTGTAAAGCTTACTTACCGCTAAACTAACAGGATTTTCAAAACAGTATAATAAAAAACCAGCTTGTACCTTATGTTTCATTTCTATTATTTGAAACGAGACAGAACCACGGGTGTTCAATAACGAAGCTGCCAAGTGCATTTCAGGGAAATTCCGACGTGGATTGACGTTTCCCTTTATACTTATATGAAGGACAGGTGTTATTTTGGAATACGAGATAGGTTCCGAGTATTATATCAAGAATCCATTCAACGGTTACCATAATAGAGAATGGATTAACAGCTCGTTAAAACACATATAGGTACATTTTAAAAAGAAAATGTTTCTGGCTCATATGGGATAAAAAGTTTTAACCTACATTCATTTGATTGTTTTCTTTTGAAACAGTGTTGTTTTTATATTATATTCGCAATGGCCTGTACAAGCTTACTATAATAATATATTATTTTGAATATTTAAAACTTTTTTACGACGGTAGGTAATTTTTATAGATACCTATCTAAATTAAGTCATAGATGTCTTTCGTGTCGGTAGAGTACAGAGTAGACGCAACAGTTACGAATTTACAGTTATTTAAATCGGATTATTTATCCATTTATTATTCATTTTAATATTTCTGTCTCGAGCTTCTATACGAAGGAATGTAAGAGTGAATTCTATTTTTTAGTTTAAATTAAAACTAACACACAAAATAAAAAACAAGATAAATAGATCAACTTACTAGTAAAACATATTATTAGCGCATTGTTGGCTGTATCGCCTATTGACAATTTTTTACAGTCACCTCAATGTCAAAGGACACGAAGTATCATTTTAGCGTTGTTAGTATGGACGTAGGTTACGAAATAAGCAATTACTCGAATGTGTGTCTTGTCAACCCTAAACATATATATAGGTTTGTATAGGCTTAGATAAACATGTCTCATGTCAGGGTTACGACATCGATCATCTGATGAAGTCGATTCGGTGTAGGGTTGTCTATATTTTATCTTATTGCTTTTAATTTTATTTCCAATAAATATATGTATAAGGGTTTTCTAAAGCCTACATTTAAATTGCCATCATACTCAGTATGATAGTAATTTCAAAATATCAGCTTTTTTCTTAATGCGTATAAATTTATATACGGTACTCATAACAGCAACACAACTTATATAATGGCTATTTTTCTGTGTCTGTTTGGTGTTGCTTACTTACGAAAGGACTGGAGCAATTTTGAGTGGCAAATAGGTGATGTTATAAGGAATATCCTTATTCTTTTTTTATTTATGTCATTACCGCGTATAGTTAATCGTATATTCAATGCGTGTGAGACCGCGAGTCATTGCTAATTTACAAACAAATTCAAATCTTAAAAAAAATCCGGAATTTTCGATAAATTAGATATATTCGATAAATTAGTAATAAAGTGACTTGAACACAAGTGCTTAAAGATTGAATAACATTCAATCCGCCCCTTGCTTATTCCTGTTTCTATCTTTCGTTTAAAAACATAGATCTGATAAAGTGACAACCCTGCTCTTTATAATGGGTAAGCTTGTTCCCGATGAAATCTGTCTTCGGTAGACTGCAGATAGTTTTACGATAGAAAAAATATTGTGAGTCACGAAGATGGCAGAGGATGAGGGAAGAATAAAATGTATTTACGTTGTCACATAATATCCTATCTATTGGTTCGTCTATCTTGTTTATTAATCTTGATAATACATCATATCGAAAAATTTTCGTTACAGCTGCTTGGCTCATACTGATATTTTGATTCTTTCCAGGTCTTACAGATTAATTCTTTGGCTAAGCGGAAGAAGCTACTAAGTTCAGAATGATAGAAATAAAAATAAATAGATTAACAGCAAATCTTTGAATAGTTAAAGAGGTCATGTATCTAAAATATTACCTACTATCATGATGGTCTGTAAAAAAATACTGTCTAGGTATTAAATCTGATATCTTGCTTTGACAGTTTGTCTTGAAAAAACCTTGAGACTTTGGTTGGTTATTATTAGATGGGTCAGTTGACCTTCGTATGTCACATTAGGGTACTCTCACAACACTGAAAACTTATTAAGATATGTGTTGTCATCTATTGTTGGTTCTGTATAATCCTAAATCAGCAGATATTAACACTGCTGGCGCTAAAATCCGTCCACATTCATCGAGATATCCCGGAGACATTAGCACCGCTATTTCGTGCCCATTCAAAATTTCTAGAATACACCGCTATCATGAAAACCCCTCTAAATACCTATCGTATTATTTGATGCTGCGAAATACATGCATTTGAAACTGTCCTCATGAATTTATTCATGGATGCTCTCCAATTGTTACGTTTTAAAACATATATACGCTAGTTTGTTCATGTTATGGTACGGTAAAGACCTTAGCTGTTTAAATGTATGAGTTTGTATAAATTTCAAGTATTGAATGCAATTTTTAAGTATGAATTAATTATTTATTAACTACAGCTTTGATAAACATAGTTGATTAATTAATATCTCCGTCTTTCTGAATTGGTTATAACAGATAATATGAATGTAGTTTGTATACAAACTTTGTCTCTTCGCCGTATTTTTAATTATAATTGGTTGTTTCATTCAAAATAATTTATCACAAGTGATATCATCCCATGAGGTCCTCACTTCGGTATAAGTGCTTGCACACTGCAGTACATTTAATATAACAATAAGTTTGGCGATTATCAGTTACATTGTTTGTCTCGTTTTTCACAAATACAAGTGGCTAATAGTATAACGCAATGTATCTTTGTAGAATATTATTATATACTTATATAGATAGTTGTTTTGCGAGTTTGGGGTTTCTTGATTGGGCAGTGTATTGCCACAATTATATGACGCGACGATTTGATCGGTTTTTATGTCTTCCATTTGTCTGAGTGTTATAAGAGGTCAATTTAATAATAACGGTTTGCTCCGCACGTGTCTTTTGGATGTTCAAGGATTTATCATAATTACAAAGCTATTTTATTACTTTTTAAAGGCAAGTTGATCAGCAACCTAATTAGAATATTTGTAACATTTCTCGTATCCCAAGAGTTTACATCTGGAATTTCTGCAGCTTAATACAATATGTCACTGCGCTTCAAAGATTATTATACAAAATATGATATAATAACGTACGTACAGAATAGTATAAAAAAGATAGCACAGGAAACGTGATTAAATGTTATCTTGTGAACTATTTGAATAATAATGATAGATCAAATTTTAACGACTATTTCTAAATAACGTTTGCCTTAATATCGGTACTGACTTTAAATCTTGTTAGTGTGTTCAAAAACGTTTTACACAAAAAGTTGGTGTTACAACCTAATACGCTACGTCTGACTTTTGGACACATCATTATAGTAGTAATGAAATAAGAACATACAATAATATAATGCTTAACATACCCACTTAAATTGAGTGCAGATTTCTATAAAGCAGAGATTTCTCTATTAAAGTACCCAGTTGCTTATTTCAATTGAAACAAGTCGTTCTAATCAACAATTTAAATAAAAAATAACATCAGTTCTGTGATAATCAATGTTAATTTTGCTGATTAAGGCTAAAGTAGCGTCAACTGCTAACTTAAGCCCACGCATTCCCGTATATTACAATTGGTATTTTCAATCAAAATTGTTTCGACTTTCTACAACCATGCTTGTTGACGCTGTAAGTTTTCCTATAATCGAGTTAGTCAGCTATGTATACTAAACTTATAAGTGTAATGAAAACTACTTCGGACAACGAGGACTGAAGTATATCTCTGGTGTTCCATTTTTCGGTAACACGTTCTTAAGTACTTTCAAGAGAAATCACTTTGTTGAAGATATTGATACTGTACATAAAGCTTTTCCTGATGAACGGTAAGATTTTAATTCGTCGCCAAGTACGCATACAAACCATACCGTATATACAGACCATACCGTATCTAGACCATATAATAATTGCGAAAAATACATGATCTTCTGTACCTATCTAGTCTAATAAAAACTCATAATCGTCTTTCTCAATTCTTCTCGGATTCTCAAATGATACATATAATTAATTGCGGTGTTACAGACTAAAAACTTTTTAGTCCATCGTTTTTCTACAAGATCCATCTCGATTCGCTACAGGATACTAAATTATATTACATATAATTGTCATTAATACTTTACTTTTTTTTAACGTTTTAATTGTTTTCAAAATTGAAACACGTATTTTTAAAAACTTGTTTCGATTTTGCGCTAATTCACATATTTTTTCGTGTTTATTATCAAATTACAATATGGAATGGGGTGTTAAAGAAAATAGGATTGCAGTTATCGCCTTGTACAAAGTGAGTATGGAGCTGTCGATTATTTTCCAGACACTTCAAAAGTTTGGTATCAGCCGTATGTTCGTATATCGTAATATCACCAGAAACAGCTACTCTTCGTCTGTCAAAAACTAGAAAAGATCGAGGCGGCCGCGTGTTGTTAGACCTACAAAGACTGGTAATGCTGTTAAATACAGAATTCGTCGAAATCAATCCCATTAGGAAGCAAAAAATCTTATCGCGAGAAATGAAGATTCCCGCTAGGACTCTGTCGCGTAATATAAAACAAGACCTGAAGCTCGGTACTTATGGGCGATATACAGGAAATGCCCTCAATCAATCTTTACGTTTACAGAGAGTGGATCTATTAAAACGCCTTCTGTTGCGATACGCGAGTGAAAAGCACAGAAGTATCATCTTTACCCATGACATAATTTTCTCGATTGAAATACTCTACAAAAAGCAAAATGATAAAGTGTACGCTCATAGTACTAAAGAAGCTGCTGGAAAGGTACAACGTGGTCATCATCCTGTGTCAGTGATGGTTTGGTAGGGCGTGTCTTATCAAGGAGTCATAAAACTACATTTTTGTGAAAAAGGAGTGAAGTTGCCTAATTCAATAATCTGTGAAAATACACACACAAAAGGATGTGTGAGCATTAAAAGTAAAGTGAAATACAATATAATCTTACCTTAATATATATAAATCACCTCCTAAACCACACCGTTTGTAGTTTAATTTAAATTGGAAGATAGCCTTGTTTACTTCTAAATTTATATTCAATATCTGTTGACAGAATTAAGTAGGTATTCATTATATGGCGCTATTTTAAAAGAATAAACGTTTTAACAAGGACCTTAGCCATAGCAACGCGTGGATGGGTCTAATAGTATACTATATAATTTTTTAAAATACTATGTAAATTAACTAATGTTAAAATATCACGCATAATTTGCACAGGGTTATTATCTTATAATGTGATGTCACCAAGCTGACATGGTTTCGCTCTTTTCATAAAAGCCTTATAAGTACGTTTTCGTTTAATAACTTAATATTATGTAAAGTTTACGACTCCTCAGGTAATGATAAATGAACGAATTAATATAACTTTGTTTTAAAGATTCGAGACTTGTACTTTATTTTATAAATTTGTATAGTAAATATATTTTATGTTAAATGGTCAAGTAAATTTATAACTCATCGTCACCTTTATTATAAAAGGCGTCTTTTTAATGAGAGTAAGTTTGTAGGAGAAGTAAGTTTATTCTTAGTAAGCACTAGATTTATTTTAAATTATATATGAAGCTAGAACTTGAAATTGTCACAATTGAGTATATTTTATATGAAATATAATTTGGAAAATCATATAAAATAAATCATTATGAACATTTATTTTTAAAATGAACGACAAACTTAAAATACGAAAATAATTGCAAAAAATATAAATAAAACTGGCAATAAAACTCCAATTAACCCAGTAAAATACGAAACTGCTATTTTTAAACTTGTCATATTTTAAAATTTGCTGTGCGATGAACTATGAATCATAGTACTATTCGTACGATTTAAGAAAATGCAATTAAGGAAAAATGCGTTGTTATATGGCAACAATTTCGGTATTGATTTGTAAGCAGCTCAAAAACTAACACTACCACGGAAAATATAGTCTATTCATCAAGTGTGGGTTTGAAAACATACGTTACGATAAAAGTGGGCCAAATTTAATCGCTTCGTTTATATAAATTGTAAATTATAATTATTCAAAATGAAAATTAATGACAGTCTTCCGCCGAATCAATCTTTATGCGGCACTTTTATGCTTTTGTAAATTAACCAACACCAAATATTTTTCTGAAATTTTGCAAAGGTTTCTTTAAATTATTGATTCAAAATTCTAAACTAATAAGTATACATATCTTTATAAATAAAATAATTTAAAAAAATTAAATAGGTCAGGATATAAGATCGTATGTTCTCATTTTAAATTACGTATATTTGGCAACATTTCATCTTGTTTTCAGAACAAGCAGAATTTAACCGGCACTAGAATACCAGTTAGTTTTCATCGAAATCAGAAGAAAATTTGACGTTGAAATCTATTGTCGAATTTATTATTCAAGATAACAATATTAAATTGTTCGTTTTAACTGAAATACCAAAATTATTGAGTTCATAATATTGTGCTAACAAAATTATGACTAAACTTTGTAAAAGCTGTCCAAAATCATTTACTCGTATTACAATCATAATTTGGCGGGATCTTATTATGTATACTAATTCGAAAAATATGAAAGAAATTTGTAGGTATATTTTTAGAGTTTCAAATGCAAATGGATTCCAATTCAACTGAATTCAATTATATTTGATAAATCCGTAGGAATGTCCTAATCAAATATAATATTATTAGTGTGAGTTAGAATTTATATTGTTATTCGCATTTTACCATGGCAAAATGTTTACATCGTTCCCTAAGGTGGAATCAATATAAGTTTAAATTATTGTCTAACGTAAAATATCATTGTCTATAAATTAAACTGAGATTGTTATATAAAAGTTCAGAGAAAATTGTCCCAAACATTTAAGAAATACAGCATCAAGATGCAGCACGGCTACCGACCACAGAACATAAATTTTCCCTGTCAACGCTTGGCGCAACCTTTAATAATCTGTGGTCTTTGCAGCTCTGTGTTGATGTGAAGGAAATATTGCATGAGAGTTAGATATTTGAGATATACCCATATAGCAATTATTTTAACAATTATTCTATAGTAAAGTTATTGTAGCACCTGTAATTATGCATAATTTAATTATATGAGTACTTCTACAATATGATAATTCTAATGGCCGCCGTTGCAAACAGTTTTTTCTTAACAGAGTGGTTTCTGTTTTTGTAATAAAATTAGTGTGTTTTTATCCATAACATTCAATAACATCTCTGTACTGTTCATATAGAAAATTTTGATAAAGAGTATCTAAAATACTGCTGCTTTTTTTTCAGTATTTTTTATGAAGTTATCATTTCATTTAGCTCTATAAACATGATGAAGCGTAAATAACTCTTAAACAACATTTTAAAAATGTGACTTTTTTACAGTCAAGTTCGAATTTTTTTCCGTCCCATCATCAACGGTGTCATAACTATTATCGCCCGTTTTCGTATTCGGAAGTAGTCTTCAAACATCCTGTATACTTATCCTGGTTATGTAAAGTATACTGTGATCAACTTAACCCCTAAAATATTTTGTGACGGAATTTATAGTATTATAGGTTTTTAAAACGAAACTATCAATATTCTTTTTACTTCATAGTAGATGCAACATTCTACTTTTATAATATCCTTTAAAATGTTACTATTCTAATAATTTATTTTAACAGAATCATCGTTCAAAACCATATAAAAAAGTTGAAAATAAATTAGGGTGAAATTAGTTTTCATTCCGCTATTCCTCATAGTTTCGGATTTAGCTATGCACGCGCACTTGAAAAATTTACCTCTATGCATATAGAATATTCTATTTTGATACTACAGTATGAAAGTTTAAATTGATTTCCCGTATTGGTTATGATTGTTTGTTAATACAAAAACCTAAAATAATGAAAACATCAGTATTTAAATTTCGGTACAAGCATAATTTAACCACGAAAGCCTCAAACTTGTATTTCAATATCTAATACTATCAAGCTTAACTCGGCTTGGGAAGTAGTATACGAGCTCAAAAATCGGTATTTCTCTATCACCCAGTGAAAATCACTTGTAAGAGGATTTACATTTGTCAAAGCGAAGTCGTGACAATAAACCTCGTCAAAGCAAGCCGAATAGCGTCCATTGCAATTTGCTGTCTGCAAAATATAAGTTGTATCGCTTGCAATCTCACAATAAATGGGATATTTTGAAGTTTGGAAATTCGTTATGAGCGAAATTTTTGTTATGGCGGAAAATAAGTTAAACGCTGTGTTACAATTTGCAAAATTGAAAAAAGAAATAATAGATGAAAAAATCTTTTAGATTACACAGAGAGTATAGTTGTATTCAGAAAATTGCTTAAGAAGTAGTTCTATTCATATAAAAAATATGTAGGAGAATCTATAGGATTTTAATAAAATATTATAATGAAAAAATAGAATTTCAAGTTTCGGTAACACTATTCCAGATCTATATTCTAATATTAGTCTATTTTATAGAATTGTTTTTAACTGAAGATTGTTTAGTTTTAAAAAAATCTACCAAAATTGCTTAAATATTGTCACTAGTTTGTTCAACGAACTGAAGTCCACATACTCAAACTATTGGTTTATCCGTAAATTTAAATATCGAATAAACCCTAAACTACTCAAAAGTTTCATGAATATTAATTTTTCAATAAAACCCCTCGGAATACGGTTGTCGAGGATCAATTTGAGCGGCTCCCGCCAGTCCGAGGTACAATTAAATAAATCACAACTCATTTCCACGCTATTGTTCATGAATTTCATTTATTTAACTCGCTTCCTTATTTGTTAGTCTTGAGGTAATGGAATTCATTGTACTGACTTGACTTGTGACAATCGCAACGAGAATTTAATTTGAAAATTACTTATTATTGTTTGTTGGTAAAATTTTAAATGCTTTCAAAATAAAGCAGTACTTTAAAGAGTACTAAGATATTATGAGATTGTTTAAGAAAAAAAATAAATGATATACATTCATTTGTTGTACTGTTTACATTGAATATTTTTTCAATAAAATCTTTCTTTTTCATTGCCATTATAATAGCGTTGATTATATTAAAATTAGCATCATTTTCATAAAAGAACCTTTTCATTGTAAAGAAAATCTATTGTATAATGTTGACTGAAGTTGTCACATCATTTCGTTACTATTGTTCACTTCTATTCTGTTTATTTTCAATGAAATGTTGAATATTTAGACGTAACGATACATAATATAAAGCCTTTAGTATTTTTTGTTACTAAATAAATAATAACTCATTTGTCTTCAAGAGGAATGACTATTTCATAAATAAACTTTGAGCGGTTTTCGAAATAAGCGTAATCACAAATTATGTTAAAAACAAGGTTTTGCCAATAATGTAATACAAACAATATGAACGTATTTCACATACAAACTTCGCCGTATCTTTAATTATAATCGGTTGTTTCAATCAAAATAATATCTTTAAATTCAGGGTACCATTTATCACAAGTGGTATCATCCCGTGAGATCCCCACTTCGGTACAAGTGCTAGCATACTGCGTTACATTTACGATAACAATAAGTTTAGTGATTATTAGTTACACTGCTTGTATCATATTTCACAAATACAAGTGGTTGATAGTATTACGGAATGTACTCGTATTATGAGTTATCGTAGAATATAATTATGTACTCATATAGATAGTTGTTTTGCGAGTTTGGGGTTTCTCAATTGGGCAGCGTATTTCCACAATTGTATAACCCGACGATTTGATTGGTTTATGTTTTCCATTTGTCTAAGTGTTTTCAATTTTATAATAAAGGTTTGCTCCGCACGTGTCGTATGGATGTTCAAGAATTTATCAAATTTAAAACATACGGTTAATTTTAATAGCCACCTGGCTAAAAACGCGACGTCCCCCAAAAAAAAAACATCATATTTACAAAACTAATCTATTAGTTTTTAGAGGCAAGCTGATCAGCGATGTATTTTGACATGTATTGTATGTATTGTAACATTTCTCATATCCCAAGAGTTTACATTTGGAATTTCTGGAGCTTAACATAATATGTACCTATGTATATCACTGCACTTCAAAGATTATTATACAAAATATGACATTATAACGTGCGTATAAAATAATACAAAAGGAAATGGCAAGGTAACGTGATTAAATATTATTTCGTAAACTATTTGAAAACTAATGATGATAAACTTTTAATGACTATTTCTAAAAGACGTTTAGCTTAATATCGGGACTGACTTTAAATCATATTAGTGTGTTTACAAAACTTTGGTCTGACCACCTAATGCGCTACGTCTGACTTTTGGACTTATCATTATAGTAGTAATGATAAAGCGTGTAATCATCTCTTAAAAATAACTAAACAGAAGAAGTTTCTCTGTTAAAGTACTCAGATGCTTATTTCAATGGAAACAAGTCGAATCAACAATTTAAGTAAAAAATAACATCAGTTCTGTGATAATCAATGTTAAGTTTGTTGATAACGGCTAAAGTCGCGTCAACTTTTAACTTAAGCCCACACATCTCCGCATATTACAATTGGTCACTTCAATCACAACTGTTTCGACTCTCGACAACGATGCTTGTTGAAGCTGTAATTTTTCTTATAACTGCGTTAGTCAGCTATGTATACTATACCCATAAGTGTAACGAAAACTTCTTCAGAAAACGAGGACTAAAGTATGTCCCTGGTCTTCCATTTTTTGGTAACACATTCGGAAGTACTTTCAAGAGGAAACACATTGTTGAAGATATTGATGCTGTGTACAAAGCTTTTCCTGATGAACGGTAAGATTTTAAGTCCTCGCCGATAATTATTAGTTAGCCGATATTTTTTTATTTATTTTAAAAATTTACTATGAATATATTTTTTAAAAAAGGTAAAGATTTTTAAATGCGTTGTTTAATGTTTACGCCTATCTGCTAACAAGAGAAATAATAAACAGATCATATTATACAAAAATGACGAAAAATAAAGGCTAAGTATTTTGTAAAAAAGACTTATAATCCATTGACAAAACATCACTCAAACTTTACCTATATTTAAAAAATTCTACGAATCCCGTATCCGTGTTTTTGACAAAGAACATAGTTTGAATGCACCTGACTGTATATATACATATTGATTTCTAAACA
>JAOSYY010000010.1:4563866-4574786 GCA_025727935.1 Hebomoia glaucippe
GTATATCTGAGACACTGGGTAAGTGGAATACCTCTATAAGTGAAACGACATTGCAGGTCCCTTGATGTCTCACTTAATCAGGTTTCACGTAATATAATAATTATTAACATTACTTGTCTTTTATTAGATATTCTATTTAAGTCGGCAACCCACGTAGGGGAGGTAAAGAAATGCTGTCGGTCTTTTTATTTTTATTACAAGAACGAAATGGTTCTTGAAGAAGACTGACGAAATGATAAATAACAATAGATAACTATTATTAGAACCTACAAAACTCCATTTTCGCTACTCAAGAGCCTGTCAACAATGAATTAGAAATAATATCCAGTAGATAGGTTTTTAATATACTAGTATTGCAAATAACATCATTGTGGCTTTACTCACAGTTTCATAGTAATAAACGATAGTGTGATAGACGTACTATTAATAATAACTGCGTGTTCCGATTTATCCCAACTGTTTTCATAATATTGACGATAAAATCTTTAACAGTCGTTAACGAGTCTGCGTCCGACAGCGCGCGTCGGAATTGAGAAATCAAAAATAGCTGACTTTCTATATACTATATATACATTAAAGTTTGAAAAAACATTGGCAAATGAAAGTATACGCTAATATAACTTATTACCACTGACTACATCAAAGATATAATGTACCCGGAAATTCCTATTTTAATTAATTATTTAGGTGGTCAAAATGACGGTGTGCGCTCGTTTCTACTTGAGAACTTGAGAATTAATTTATTTAATTAAGTAATTTTAGTAGACTTTAGAATATTTAACTTTACATATTATTCACAGTGATAGCCACAGCCCACAACATTACGTACCTTGAGGTACCACAGTATGGGGACCCGCGGCGAGACGCATACCTCGCTTGCCACTATGTCAAGGAGAGCGGAGACCCAGATCTGCACTCTGTCAAGTGGTATCGGGATAATAACGAAGTCTTCCGGTACACACCTGGACAAGAGGTACTGGGTACACTTGCTTAAAACTTTACACAGATTTCATGAGAATTACCTTGTTATCTGATTAAAAAACAAGACTGGGTAAAAAAGATTTTACACACTTCTTTTAGTATATTATTAGCAACAATGTAATCAGTAACATTAAGTAGAACTACACTAAAAAAAACACCTTGAAGTTTTTATCGAATCTAATCATAAAAATCTAATTACTTAATAATTTTTAATAGACTAAGTTATGAAAATTTTATAAATTAATGTTGAAAGTGCTAACCGACGTTAGTGAATACTTGATGTACACTTGCGCCAACACCTATTGAGGTTTAATTTTTAGATATAGCCTTTTTTTTTATTCTTAGAATATTCGTATATAAAATAGAAAATTATATATAAATACCAAAAACCCATCAATAGAGCATAAGGTATTCTTTCGTGAGGCTATCAGTCTTGGAATTCTTTAAATGATTTACCAAAGTTATTATATTAACTTCACTTCTTACACACAATCTAATTACCTCATGGAAGTTCATTTTAACCTGCTTTCAATTCAAATATATTTAGGTAATGATAATATGATTTGCTATCTTATTACCGATTTCATGATAGAGCTAATTGCCAATCCTATTATTCAGTTTTTTAAACTACCCATACTTATATTGTTTCTCACTGATAAACGATTTTATTCATAAAAACCGAACAATATAAAGCGTTCAATACATTATACTTTCATTTCGTTCCCAATTTACGTAGCGAACAGAATTTTTTATCACACCTCTTTTGCCGTAGAGCTTCAATGAAACTGAAAATTCAGTTTCGGCCATAACTAGTGAGCCGAGCGATTTTCAAATGACATTTTCCTTTTCCCTTTTATTCTTGTTCGAGCTTAAAATATTGATTTCGGCATTAATAGAGAGAATCTGTCGTTATGAAATGGTTATATCCGTTATTTAAATATAGAAGCCTTTATTTAATCAAACTTTGGAATAATTCCGCCATTTGCTTTAGCAGGAAAATTCCAAGAAACCCGATCTATAAATTCAATTAGCATTCATTTATTTGTACATTTATGCGGATAATATAAAACAATATAATCGTTTACTATTATACAATGCTTCTCTTTTTTATTTTTTAATTTTGACACTAAACTTTGAAAGGAAATTATTAAAATCAGCGACTGTTTATGACTATTTTCTTTAAAAGAATTGGTTTTCAGCCTTCAACAAGAACTTTTAACACAAGTGCTGGTGGAGTAACCCGGGGCACTTGTGATGAGAACAAGTGTTCCATCGGCGTGGTTCTCCCAAAACGGTTCAACACTAGAATCTCCTTCACTTGCGAGGTCTCTACTGAAGGTCCGCGGTTCGCAGTCGTCAATCAAACGAAGTATTTAACAGTAGCTGGTAAGTAATATAACAGATGGTATCTTCAAGCCATCATTAAAATACAGTTTCAGCATTAGTTAATTAAAAGGATGGATGAGGATTTTAAGTTCATAATTTATTTCAAAGCCATGAAATGATAAGCAGTCCATAAAACTTATTTATGGCTTTCAAATACTCATTGAAAATATCAATTGCGCATTTACACTGCACGGCGCTCCCACCTGTGAGCGGTGGTTTGTGACCCGGGCGCAATTTAGAACTTTCTTGAAATAGGTCAAGTCAAAAGTTTTAATACTAACTAGCGATCCGAGTCTGTTTTGCACGGTTGCAATTTACTAATGAAGATAAGATCAAACTTTTTAAGTATTATCTTTCTTCATGACTTCTGCGAAGGTAACTTGATTACACAACATTGAATTTTTCTATTTATTCAAGAGTTTTAAAAAAGTTATTAATGTAAATGTAATACGTATGAAATAAACGTGGACCTTTTACATATATAATTAATAAAAACAGCATTAGAAATAGTTGTAGCATTTTATATACAAGAAATCGAGAAACAGAAGAATTTTATAAAAAATATAAATTATATTTGACATGACAATTTAAATATAAAATTGATTATAAAATATTTTAAAGCAAAAAGAAACTATCGTCTTCTATATGGTATTTTCTTTGTTAAAGTGACCTTAAAGGAGGATCCTCTAATATCAGGGTTACCAGGGAGTGTGCAAATAGGTGAAGATGTATTACTTAACTGTTCGACGAAACCTGCTATGCCACCGGCTAATATTATGTGGTATATCGATGGTAGACCTGAAAAGGTAGGAATGTACCTTTCTTCTATTAAATGACATTTTTGTATCAAAAAATATGCGCTATAATTTACTATGACAGTCCAAGACAAACGAGCGTAAGATACACATGATAAAAAGATGTTGCATTAACTTTATTATGCCTTGATTCTATGTATACACGAATAAAAGTAGCTTAAGTAAATTTTCATAACATTATCTAGTTGCCATCAAAAGTCGTATCATAATGGGTCGAACAATTTCGGAGATCAGATGGATGAAACATTATAAATTTTGTTTCCGTTAAAAGTACCGTAAATATTGAAACTCTCATTTTGTGACAAATAAACAGTTGATTTTTATTTATATATATAATAATAATATATAATTTGTAATATCTTCATACAGATTGATCAATATGTGAATGACCACACCGAAGTTTCGACAGCTGATGAAAATGGGTTGCGTTCAAGTTGGAGACCATTACGGTTCCGGGTGACCACATTGAGAGGTGCTATCGGACTTACCTGTGAGGCTACTCAACCCACTAGACCTTCATTCACCAGATCCACAAATATGACCCTTGCAGTGGCACGGTCGCCACATCTTTCTATGTTTATTGCATCAGGTAATTATTTGTTGATCTCTGTAATGTTTCTGAGTCAAAAACGAAAAATGGTTGTTGAATCTTCGAAGCATCGATATTAATTTTACTTTATTTTAGTAAACGTTCCGTACATATTTGTCTGGCTTTTATTTTCTATTTTGTCCGATTTCCACTGAATACAGCAATTTACGACAATAAGATGAATATTAAAACTGATTTCCAAGATTTGTTCCTTATAAACAAGTGAAGCTATTAAAGCATGGAGCTAACTGTGTTTCTTCCTGTTACACAACATGAAAACAACAACTTTTATATAGTCATAATCTTTTTTTTTTGCTGAGTCACTAGTATCTATCCAGGATTATACATCCTAATTAATATGGGACATTCCACAGGAATTATAGATTTTTGTTTATTCTGTTTGTACTTGAAAATTTTATGACCCTTAATTTTCGGTAAATTTAACCCAACGTTCTTGTAAATATGTCAAACAGCTAATAATTACAAATTTATTCTTTAAAAGATATAACATAACATGAGAAGGCAAAGATTTCTTAGATAAACCACGTTTCTAGTTTCGCTTTTTCTATATAATAAATTTTGCAATATTTTGTGCGGTAATTTGGGATTATAATCTTGCTTTAAAAAAATGGATACATGTCTTTCATACTAAAAAAATATACTAGTTACTACATACTTTACTCATCATGATCAAAGAATACGATGATTCCATATAATTGTAAGGTAGATTTATTTCAGGTATATAAAATCTACCAGATGATTATGAAATAGTAGAAAATCAGTGAATTGTTGTTGTGTGAAGACTAAGTAAAAATTCTGATGCAATACACCAGGGACTTAAATAGTAGATATGAACGAAAACAGATTATAATCACCTGCCATCTTCAGCAGTGCGGTGAATATGGCTGTCGCTGACTAGATAACTTTCCAATATTGTGGATAGTAACGAGGCTGAATCTATAAAAATAGATTTTTTGAAAGATGTTGTATAATAACTGTTTTTCTATGAGGATTTTTATTTTTCAGCTCAAATAATGTATAAATAAATCAATGAAACAGATTTTGTATAAATAAATACACAAAGAAATTGAGGATTTAAGAATTACTATTTTAATCATGATCCAATACAGGAATACTGAATGTCACTATCATTGCTTTTTTGGTAAATCATACAAGTTTACAACAACAAAACATATTTAAAAAAATTTACAACTAACAAAATTTGTTAGATGCCTATATGCTCGTCGGTTACTTATAGCGTATTTTTTTCCTTCTAAACATACTTTATCAAAAGAAATAAGTTTCTACAGATAAAATAAAATCGCCGCAGATGATAAATGGCAGACGAAATTAACGTGGACATGATGAATAGTACAATCGTAACGTGGCCAATCTCCCCGCAGCAAGGTCGAGCCAACGGCATAAGATATTTGCCAAAATCTGAGATTTTATTAGAATACTTAATCAGATTTCCCGGAAAATGTTAATATTGTTTTGGGTTAATTTGATTTAAGGTGAAGCAATCTGGAAATCCCGAGATAATCAGAACAAATTATATTTAAGGTATTTAGTTTAGGAATATTATGAAGTCTCGATAAGATATTTATTGAGAACATTTTACACAGCATTGAATTTTTTTAATGGTTGTACCTATGACCTATGAGTATATTGGCAATGTATATCGTTAGTTTTTTAAATATAGCAATGTATTAATTTATAATTAATGCATATATTATATTAAAATTTTGTTCACAGGTACTAAACCCAACGCGATTGCAGCCGCAATGGTAACTTTCATTATTCTAGTACATATATTTTCTAAATACGGTGCCTTGAGTGATAAATAGTCGACCTGGTCGTTATAGAAACGGTTGGTGTATAAAGTTAGTTTAGGTTCCACCCTGGTACAATAATATATAAGCTATTTTAAATTCAATGGGCTTGTAAACTCGTATTATTGTACCATGGATAGAGAATACATTCCATCCGCTTGTGCATATCAATAGTGTTTGAAAAGCGTTAAAAAAGTTTTCATTACGTTCTTTATAAAAACACTGGTTGATTAACTAACATAATTGTAGAATTTTAATTATATATTTTAAACTTTTTTGAATTATTTATGTTTCATTTTATAACAAATGACTCTGTTTTAAACATTATGATGAGGCGCTTAATGGTAAATCTGAAAATACAGAAACAATATCTAACTTATAAGAGTTTAATAATATTTTTGCTTAAAGTGGGGTGTATCACATGCTCTACAAACTTTTACACCATAGAATTCAAGATACCATACTCATTATGTTTATTAAATAGACAGTTGCGAAAGGGGAGTAACCATCGACAAAGTAGTTTAGAAACTCATTATTTCATACTTAATTGTATGAATAAGTTCTATGATATTATTTAAACACACAGTACGTTCTATGAGTATAAAAATATGCGATATTGATCTTACAAATAGAGAAACAATAATAGCTTAATTATTTAAATGACGTTAAAGTTTATACAAAATAACAAATAACTCCTCTTAAACCGATTATTAGCGAGAACCAAAGTGGATAACGAAACCTGAAACTTTGATTGAAGCTCATTACATTTCTAAAGCTAAAACAGTCTAACAAAATATATACCTACTATTTAATAGATAATAATATAACTTTATTATTGATATGCACAAGAATCGTTTAAGTTTTATTTGTAACTGTTTGAAAAGTAAAATTATAAAAAGTCATTTAAATTATGTTTATAATTTGACGTGTTTGAGATGTTTGAAATTAAATAAAAATACTTTAAGTATATTATAAAGCTTCTTTTTCGTAAATTATGTATTTTCATTATGTATAAAATAAAAACGTAATCACTCGTTTGTAAGCTGGAAGAAATATTATATCATTACATTATATCACTCGGTAAATCTGTATATTGTCTTTCTTCTGATTCTATTATTTAGGTTATATATAACGATATCCGAGGTCTAATATAGGGAAACATCGTTTATTTATTGTACAAAATGTCACTTGTCGACATTATATCGAATGTAATTTGAAGCTACTTCAAACTTATCAGTTCAAATATTGTAATCCGCGTTTTGTTAAGCAGCTGAGACACGTATGTGTCCAGATCAGACAGATGGTGATATGAGAGAGGAACATCATTATGACATGATGCGGAAATTATTAGAACTTTCGAGAAGTTATATTATATTTTGATTTTCTTTAACAATCGTACTTCGGTATTGTTAACTCGGTTTTTGAAATAATTTGTTCTAGGAATTTTAATGGGCTGTGAATTATTTAACATTAATTTAATCTATTTATTTCCGATTATTAAAATAAAGATTTTCTTTTAGTTTTTTACGTTGGATTGTTTGTTAAGGATGGAATAGAATTATAAATGTGGTCTATTGGATATAAAAATTATTATTATTATAGGAAGCACTGAATTTCAATGTTTTATAACACTTATTTATATTTACATATGTTATGGAAACGATATAAATGTCAACATTAAAATTAATGTAAAATAGTAATATAAATGTAATAAATACCTGATATATATATAAGATTATTGACTTTTGCAACGAATAATCATTTTATTTTGTAAACGAGATTGCTCATGTACAATAATTTACAGCGCTTTGTGGCACATATTATAAAACAACAAAAACATTATAAGGTACTCTTTTTAATAATTATTTCTAAATCTAATTAAGTGCATATTAAAGTTACTATGCAATTCTTTAGATATGTTCTATTTAATTATTTTAGTTTCAATGGCCTAGCTTTGTATATGTATTTCTATATCTCGCTATTAATAATTAAGTGTAGACTAAATGTTTTTGTTTTTAATCATCTTATAATTTAACCTTTGTTAACTAAAATAAAGCACTAAGTTTATGTAAGGCCATAAGCATGTGTTACCAATCAGAACTGACTCCGACTGGCCGATCAGATTATTCAATAAATCAATTTCGAATTTGGAACTACGCGATTCTCAATTTCAAATTCAGTAATTGGTCAATTCAGTTCGACGTTTCGTTTCGTATTATCGAGCGTAGAAAAAGATATTAGAAATTCAAATTTGTTCTACACTAAAACAACTTTGCGGAATTGTCTAAATTTTTTAAAGATAATTCTCCGAAGAATACCGTTAATAGCACTTTAATATAAATTGCCTGGCGGTTCCTGTGTTTGCGTTCCCGGACTAATTTCTAAATGGATTTGGGAATAGCTTCAGAACATTTAATTTTTCCGGAAAAGTTTGCTTGCACTTCAGCGAGGAAATGTTTCTCGTATTACACGGCAAAAATTAAATTTTACGTGCGAAAACAAAAAAATTGAAAATGCTACATGCTAGGAAATTTTAGGAGCGTAACTCCTGCGGTTAATACTCTGGAGAATTTTTACGTTGGAGAACACAAAAAAGAAAAAAATAATAAGTCTTTAATAGATTATTGTAAGCTTGCTGCTCATTGTGTGTTAGGAACCACAGATCATAACCGCAGATATTAGAGCAACCAATTTAATATCATCGTCAACAGGTGATCACTTGCTATCAATGTTAAGCATTATATTTTGAAAAACTATAGCACAAAGAAAAGGGGCTCTTTAAAAAATCAGATCTTTTCCTATAGAATTAAGCTCCATCCATAAAGCTCTGTTAATTTCCTTCGAACAAAGCGCTTTATTAAAAGAAAAGCTTTCGCACTCCTTGTTTATTGTTTACGGCAAATTGAAAGTAACGTTATTACGTTAGTATGCCATTCCGTCCGCATTAAAAGCTAGGTCTGCGCAGTAGCAACGGATTAGAGAAAAGTGATTACGTCACTGAAATAAGGATTGAGTTAAGAAAAAGGAATTAAAACTGGTTAAATTAATGTAAGGTTATTTCGTGACAAAAACATTATAAAATACCCGATTGATTTTGATGCATGAATCTTTTTGTAAACTCAATTGATTTTTATAATAAAAATGAGTGATAAATCGTTTTTTTTACTGACGGAATCAGAACGTCGAAATACAATTGGTTACACTACAAAAGCGAGTGCGTGCAAACATTTTATTACAAGACTGTAAAATATGGAAGAAAACAAGTTTATATAAATTTCAAACTACAACGAAATTGTTAATTTTCACATACTTTTGTTAGTTGCTCTTATGATAAAAATGTAATGTTGCATTGACACAGTATAATTTAATCTTTAGACGCAAATTTAACAACTACTAACTGTCAGATTGAAATTAATCGTTTGTCTTAATCGTGTTTTGATACTAAAACGTATTTTTATAATAAAACATAAATATAAAATGTTTGTTGTGTACAAACATCTAGAATGATCCAAATGTGATAAATCTTAAGTGTGGTATTAGCCAAAATATCTGACTAATTGTTACATTTTTGGGCATTCATCTCAACAAAAGATCGTATTTCACATGGTATTATAAATAATGGTTTGGTTAACTGATTCGTCTTATTAAAAAAATACTATTATTACGATTATAGACGAATAGCTCCGTAGCCAATTCTAATTTTTCTAAGCCTAGTCTAGCTCTAAGTACAATGAAGTTTGTAAAGTCAATGGTCATACATAAACTAAGTGTAGGTATGTGCCAAAATCGAATATTTACATCTATTTATTGAAATATAGATTTAAATTAGGTAGTTGAACTATAAAAAATAGTAAATGTTGTAAAAAGAATATTAATATTTTAATTATTATCACTTCGAGTTGGGCTGCAAAGTAGAGGCAATCGTGACGAGATCATCGCACACAACAACAAGCATATTTTTGTTTATATACCTAATGTAATAAGCCTTGATAGGTTTGAGACTATTCTGCATTTATTTAAAATAAAAACTGGGTCTTGAACTAAATTTTCGTTGATTATAAAAATTTTCACATGTTTCACATGTTTGCATTGGTGTGTTGCTTTGAATTAGTCTGCTAACGCGCTACAGCACGTCAACTCGTAAAAAAATTTTCGAATCCCATAATTTGTTGTGATGTCCCATCGGTGTTTATTGTCAATTTCTAGCACTATCAAAATGTTCTGTGATACATGTGTTTATTCATTTAAATGATGATGATATATGAGCGATTGCAAAACTATGAATAGTTTTGTGAACAGATAGAGGTAAGTTCTACCTTATTTATCGTGTCGATGCTGATACTTCACTGAATTAGTACATTTTAATCTAACAGTTTAAATTAAAATGTTGCAATTAAACGTGTCATGAATACGAAATTATATTTATTAATAAAACTTATTATGTATATCGCTTAATATTGTCATCATTACTGTAATTAAATACAATGTATAATATTGTCATTGAATGTCGTCATGGCGAATAAACATAAATAATATTTTGTGGTTTTCATTACATCCTACATTAAGCTCAAGCTTCATGAACTCTCCAAAATCCAGTCCGTATTTAAATCGGTTTTAACAAAATCACACCATGTAATACTGTGTGTAACCAATATTTCTTGTCTATCAGAAAATAATAATATAGTTAGAAATGAATTAAAACGCGAATAAAATTTGTATTCGCTGTAAATAAAGGATCATTTGAAATATTCACTTATTAACCTTAACTATCTTATAGGCTTTTTGAACATATAAGTCAGACAGGACAGTTGTTAAATCTTTTCTTTTTTCCTAGATATATCATTTTTTATTATGATTTCTAGCTTCTGCCAGCCGCTTTATTATTGAATTTTCCGCAAGGATCCTTATTTTTTTTAAATATCGTTCAAATAGCCTTCCTCAACAAATATACTAACCAATACTGAAATAATTTTTCAAATCGGACCAGCAGTGCCTAAGATTAGCGCGTTCAAACAAACTCTTCAGCTTTATAATATTAGTATAGAAAGGTTACCATCTAATAAGACAAAAAAGTACATAAATGAAAGTGGCCGTTTCTAAGACACAAGCACCTATTGAAGAAAGACAGCTTACTTTCAATAAATTTTTAAATACTAATGGTAATAATAAAGATTATTTTGGGACAGTAGCTGCGTGTGGTTCAACTTTGGTTCGGGGCGCAGAATGACTGTGACGTCCTGGCCTTACTCAAGCTTCTTTGATACAATTTTCCAAGTAAAATAATTAAAATAAAACAATGGCTCTTTCATCCTCCGAG
>JAOSYY010000010.1:4581020-4593883 GCA_025727935.1 Hebomoia glaucippe
GCTGTGTTAAAAGCACATTAAAGTTTAATTTAACAAAAACCTTAGCCACAGCGACGCGTGGCCAGGTCATCTAGTATTTTTTATAAATAAGAATGATTATTTTGAAACGTACATAACTGTATAAAGTGTTTTATTTATCCAAATTTTCAAGTCTAAAATATATTCAACTAAAACAAACACCAATGTATTTCGTAACTATAACCTTAACCCTCACCGTCCACGCATTTAGATAACAATTTATAATTAAGTTAAAATAAGTAACTGTACTTTAATTATATAAAAGACGTTTTCCCCGATGTTAAATTATGTAATATTTTGTATAGCACAAGAATTCTTGTGTTCAAATTTTTAAGAAACAAAGTAAGTAATTCATTCTTACTCATTTTGAGTAAAGAATAGAGAAAATATTACTTTACACATAAGAAATTGCATGTCCCATTAGAGCCACAAACTAAACATACATCAGTGGCGTTAAACAAAAATGAATAATGAAAGGTAATTCTTATTACCTCCAAACTGGAACTGTGCAATCAAAGCCTTAATTAAACAAGCGAGGACAGGAGGAGGCTGATGCTAATTGCGCTTCGTCAGTGTAAAAAAAGTCCTTTACCAAGAGTATACGAGTATATGTATAAAGTCGAATAATCAATATTGATGCTCCATGTAAGTGAACTCTAAATTCTTTTTATGCTTTTACTGTTTTTCCTTAGTGATTAACAGTTGATTAGGCACCTATAGATATTGCTTACTAAGATAACAACTTTTATACTTATATAAAAGGAATCTTGAAAGTAGTACCAGCGCCAATTAAATTAAGAGATAATAGATAATGGTGGTATGGACACGAAACAAAATGGTATGTAAGCTACATTAACACACATTACAACAAGAATGAAATAAATACTGATGACGGACGGTAGAGGTATTTGGAAGACAAATATCTACGTCTAGTGACCCTATGACCCTACATACTGGGATGTGGAACGGGACAATTATTTACTGTCTATGCCTTGACAAACGAAATGTTTTTGGCAAGAAGAAGCCAATAATTAAGAAAAACATGAATTTAAATCTACAAGCTATGATTAGAATATACTGATAGGTTCCTTGAATTCATTTGGAAACAAAATAAATTTGTGTTTAATAAACGAAATTGTATTTTTAAAGAAGTTTACAAAAGTTTACCTTCAAATTTACGGCTGCATAATTGTCATGGTACAATAAATAAAAGCTTTGGATTTATTCAATTAGAATAAGCTCGCCAAGTTACGTAAACTTCGGATCAGCGGAGCAGCTGCAACCAAGTTGTCTACTGTTTTAAACTTAAATTATATCCCCACAACGCATGAACAACATTCCACTGTATTGAAGCGATAAACCAAATTGTTACTGAATCTAAACAAATATGTATAATTGAAGTGTTTGTTTGGAATGTCAAAAGTAAAACGATTTTTAAATCCACTTTATGATACACTAGCTTCTGGCAGCGGCTTCCCTCGCGTTCGTTTCGATTTTTATATCTTGGATTGTATTATTGGACTTTTAGTAAGGATCTCTAATTTTTTTGAAATATAATATAATGTTCTATCCAACACTGAATATAATTTTCAAATCAAACTAACGGTTTCTGAGATTAGCGCGCACAAACAAACTCTTCAGCTATATATTATTAGTATAGATTAAATTTAGAAAGTAATAGAAAATCACCATGGGATGTGTATTGGCCTTTTTAAATTATTTTGTAAATTATATCAACAATTTCATTCTTTGAATAATGCCTTTGTGTTATTAAATCCAGATAGATTGATGGAGACTCATACATTTTTCTTTTGTTAAAGATTCCACTGAAAAATTTTGCGATTTTTTGATAAGAACTGTTGAACCTGTTTAATTGATAATGATAACATATCTTTAATATGCGTGCGGTTCTTGAGACTTAGTTTAGTACTCGTGAAAGCTTCATAGAACTTCGTTGCGTAACTACAGCTAATCTTCACTTGTTACTGAATAATAAACATCGTAATTAAGTCTTAAAGGCAACATTAACTGACTTCTAACTGTTGTTTAAAAATGAATCTGTATGTAAATTTAGTTCCGATTACAATATCTTACTTTGCTCTCTTAACGTTCATTATATGTATGAGTAGATTATCTAAATATTTTTAATTACTTACATATTCACATTAGGTTGTGTAATCATCTTCATTCATATAAACTTGAATTTTTACTCAAAAATTCCATCGATTTTAGCGAGGAAGTTAGGAGATCGAGGACAAATATATACATATTTTTTTTATATACTGAAAGACGTAACCGTTTTCTTGCCCATTAAATATCCGAACATTTTAAACATAATGGTACACATCAATATTGTGATTTTGATTTCGAAATAATAATTTAATATTTAAATTTGGATACTGTTTATATACTTCATTTTACCAAAATTAATTTAAAACTGATATTATATCATGTAAGAAATAGGGTTACCACTCATCTGCTGTTGACGCCGACTACAAAAAGTATATGTCCTCATACGACCCAAATTATAAACGTGCAACTGACTCTGTCTATGAAAAATTGTCGTTGGCAACACCGAAGTCTTTATTTTTTCCAACATTGGCTAGTTCACGCCAAATTGTTTGTGTTAATCTATTTTTAAGTATGTTATATTAATGGAAAATTGACGTCATGCGGATTTGTGACTTTAATAATTAGGTAAAATACATTATAAGTTATCTAACTAGCGGAGCATTACCTACCGTATTCAATTTTTCGCCTTCTTTTCGATTAATATTTTATCTTTATTTATAGCTTTGCAACATTTAAAAATTACCAATGTTTTATTTAACGAATTTATGAACATTGAAGTATACTTTTATCAATTTCCGAATACTCGAAAAGAAAATAGGACCGGCAGCAAAACGTCATAACGTCAAAAATGATGTAATATGGCTAAGGCTTTAAGGTTGGCAACGCTTCTTCTAGATCTACTGGTCTTGGAGGTATCCAGGGTCAACAAAGATCGCTTAATGTACGTGAACTGTAGGCTCGTGCCTTCCTATCGATTAAAAATACTCGTATACTATGTATTAATGTATATTGTTTATTGTCTGATAATAAATAATTTATTCTATTTCGGCAAAAATTAACATTTAAAATCATGAATCTAACAAAAATATCTAAGCAACATATACTAAAAGAATCACTGAAGTTGAAGCAATACTTTCATGGCATGCAGATATTGGTATATCCTTTCAAAGTTTTCCCGTTATGTAACTGAGTTTAAGACTTAAGTTTAAAAGAATATGCACTTAAGATATGTGTGAACTTTCCGATACTTTCTGTGTTCGCTTTTCTTTGTTGTTTTTTTTAATACCTTAATGACGTAGATGGAGTAAAAAACAAATTCCTCTTTTTTTATTTTGTCTTTTATATACAAGTATAAAACTTACGTGATGGTGAGAAATATTTCAAACAAAGGATATCAGCGTGTGCGTAATAATATTTTGGTTGCTAGGTAATATTTATTAATATTCGCAAATTCTTAGACTGAATGGGTTACTAAATAAATTGTAAACACAAAGATAAAAAATAACATAATCCCTGAACGTACTGTCTTGAGGGATGATTCATAATCAATATAAGACTATAAATAGTTTATATCACAACAAAAATTAATTGCATCCCTAGAGTTTAGTTTATCTCGATACAATTACATTTAGTTTAGCCCTTAAGGAGTAAGTTTTTATTTATTTAATTTATAATTTTAAAACATTACAAATACATAAATATTTTTTTGCATTCGTTAATTCGTAATTTTAATGTTGTCAATATATCTAATGTTAGTTAATGAAACAGTAGGTAGTAAAGTTCTCGAGTTGCTCCATATATCTGCGCCTCCATAACTCCAAACTATCACGGTTCGTTTATCACCAGATCCCCACTAGAACTTAAGTGGGTTCCTAATCCTACACTATCTAGGACACTGTTCAGGCTTTTGGGAATTGGACTCTTCGGCTTTGAAATTTCAATCGAATTTTGTTTGCCTGCATTGGAATTGTTTCGAGAAACTTGATGGTTTGTCCATTTTTTTAAAGTTTCAATGCTCTGTGGTGTTTTTTATGATACAATAAAACTTGAATCGTTTTTTTTAAACTTTAAATACACGGCTCCGGTATTTTTAACACAAAAATTATCTAACTACGCGGATATCGATATCAACACTTCGTGAAAGCAATGTTTTAAAGAGAAATGTGAAGTATTTTTAAACTTATATTTAAAAATGCATTTACGTGTTCATTCATAATTTTATAGTTTATCACAAAAACTATATAAATTATAAGCAGACGTGGCGAAATTTCCCAAGCGGCCTTGAACGTACGACCTCCGCCAAATTGCAGCCTTTCCCAGACATTCAATAAAATTCATTATGAACTTGCGAGATTTTGATTAAAGTTAGCCAGTTATGATAATGAGGACGCTCGAGTATGTAGACAATGTGACACGGTTTTAAGAATTACATTGTATAAAAATTGTCTAGGTTCTTTCAAAGTTGAATTTTTTTATAAGCCATCGGCCAGCATTCAAAATTCCACTCTAAATTTGATTATCAGTTCTTCCATTTGTACTGCACATATTAGGTATATCTAAAACTTCTCTACGTTTATATAGATGTTACTAGACTAGACAAGACTAGATTTGAATAGTCGTTAATGTTTCCAATAAACGCTTGAAACACATAGGGGGAGTTTGACACAAAACTGTTTCATTTTATATTAAGCTTATACTTGTAGTACGTAATATATGACATTTACTTACAGTTTTTCTTCTGATTTGATAATATTGATGTCGTGTTTGAGTTAGTCCTTTTATTCGTGTAAACCGTATCTTGTCTGTATATTACTAATGATAAAAAATGATTTTGAGAGTAAAACTGCCTTAACCTTGATTTAGATATATCACTCACAGTTCTTTTATGTACTTTTGTATGAAATAACCAATTTGTATTCAACAGACTGAATAATTTTCCAATCGAAGTGATACATATTTTATATAAGTTCTTAATAAGTATCTTGAAAGATCAGCCAAGATTTATACATACATTATTATTAGCCAGCAGTTCAAATGAGGTTCTTATTAAAAGACTATTTATAGCCTATATATTTCTTTTATAAAAATACTGTTATAATATAACCCCTTCGTATCTTTAAAATCAAATCAAATCAAAATTTGCATAAAACCATTTTATTTTATGATATATTTCGAAGTACAATATAATAACAAATTATATGCAAATTTAGGGATTTTAGAATTATAATAACAGAATCCGACAATGAAATTATTACACAATAATTTGTCCAGAAGCTATCTAATACTTTGGTATATTTTAGATGTGACAGGTATCAATAGATCATATTTCTATTGTTCTAAAACTCTCAGTGTATATTTCTTGATAATTCATGAATAAAATATAGTTTTTTATAAGATTTGTGATGTTTCCGACAATTCTTTTGTTACTAGTAACTTGAGCTATAACCGCGTTGGTGCAGTTTTCTTATAAATAGAAACGTGTAGTCTTTTAGCCAATAATGATGTCACACAAATTATGTAAAACAATTGTATTTTAAAATTCTTTGATACTTAATAAGTTACTTGTGAAGTTCTTAAAAGCATGTTATAAAAAGCTAAACTCAAAGAATCACTTTGTTTTTAACTTCTATCTAATATAAAATTCTTGATTCGCCGTATTTGTTACCTAACTCCTACAAAAGGGCTGGTCCAATTTTTATCAAATTTTGTGTGCACATCGGGTAGGTCTGAGAATCAGTTAACATTTATTTTTCATACCCCTAAAAGATAATGTGAAATTTTTATTTTATTAGCTTTTAGCATTGAATACAACGTACATCTACAAATTTTACCCTGCTACCATCAACCCGGCACTTCTTGCCAGGTCAGCTAGTATGTGTATCAAACTATTATTTGGATGTATTCTAAACAGAAACTTTACTTAGAAATAATTAAATAATGGAAGTCATTTTTCACTAATGTCTAACTATATTTGACAGAAATTTAGAGCAGTTTGAGCTAATCTTACAGTGAATCCTGCACGTAAGTTGTATTTTTATTACTCTTAAAAGTACTTACATATTACATTCAGTGATTGACGGACCTACCGAGACCAAATCGTGAACGTTCTAAGGGAATATATGCGTGTATTTACATAATATATGAAAGTGTAATTGTAAGATAAACTTTTCGTACCTAAAATATAATATGATAATTATTATTCGTTTATGAACGGACTAAATTAAAGAGTACATTTTATATTTCATTCGAACGCAATGCAAATGATCTGACGATGTCGGATGCAAGGAATTATTCATTCCGAATACATTCTGTTTGCTGCCAGGCGCTGATTAACCGGCGCCTAATCGAGTAACGAACTCTCCTAGACTTGCTAAACAGTCGCTACTAGCGGCCGAAGTGAATGGCGCAAGAGATAGCCATAAGCGAGAATATAGTATATCTCAGACAAAATTATTATTTGAACGGGCTCGTTGGTCTAACGGGAAACACAACTTAAGTGAGGTCGCGATTTAGAGTCCTATTGGATATGGCCTCTTTTTTCCAGAAACTTTCGAGTATTAGGTAATTAGGTACGAGAAATATATAATTTCCTTCCTGGATGCCATTCATAAATGGACAAGTAGTGAAGTGCAGTATTGCATAAACTTACGAATAGTCGATATAAAAGAAATTTTCAAACTTCTATACCTCTATTTGACGTAATAAATATTGGATATTTTTTATTTTACTAATGATAGTAGGACAGACAATAAACATTTTTAACGCTCATGGTCTATGACTTGAGATACAAAAACTTACTAGTAGCGTCTGTGCAAATTCGTTATCACAGCTATTCTTGCTAAATATATTCTACAACTAATTGCGCTGATTTTCCGCAACTACACCAGCTGTTTATACAATTAATATTCAAATCTACCGTTTGTCTTCTGTATTTCGATGTTTTTATTTTGTTACATAATTTTTGGCAAACTTAATGAAGTTTTCCTCTTAACTTAACACGAAATACTTTTTCATTTTATCTGAAATATCTCAATTTATTTTTATTTCTTCTATGCCATACAAAAGTGAAAAGGATAAGATAATGTCTAGTAAATGTAACATAATATACTTTCCAGATATTCATAAAAACTTTTTAACATTAGTTAACAACTTAACTAAAAAGCAACGATGATAAGCTAACAACTAATATAATAATAGGTTTCGAATAATAAAAATTTGATCAAAAGTTTTATTTTCTTAAAAAATAGTTATTCTTGCTCTTGAAATTTAGAGGGAGGCTTGATTTGACATGTACAAAAAAACACGAACGTCATTAAATTACTTTGAAATATATTAATTCAACCAGATTAATAAGAAATGCTGAAAATAATATTACAAGTTAGTTAACAAGTATCCCGCTGTTTTACAAGTACCCACTAATTAGTTTCAAAACCTCATAAAATAATGCTGTTTCAGATTTTTGGAAATAACAAGCTTCCATTAACGGACAACTTTATTTAACATAAGGTATAATTTCAAGTTCAAACACCGAAAATGATCAAAGCCGAAGATAAAAGAAAAATTGTTTATCATACAATATTAAATACTTCACAACTCGCCTTGTATATTTTTCGAAGAATTTAATAAGATTGTATCTGGCGTATTTTTAATGGTAGGTACCATATATTGTTTATATGTTAAATAGGTAATGCTTTGGTAAAGAACTATGTGTTTCCAGTTTCAAAACAAATAAATGGTCACTAAGGGATCAAAATTTTAAATTTACTTAGAAATATTGAAATACAAAAATATGTTCTTGTTCAAATAATATTATAACTATCATTGAACTTTGAACGACGCTCCGTTCATTCGACGGTAAAAATTCGACGAAAGTACATCTTATTCTCTGAATAAATAACTTAATAACGCCTCTGTGAATTTGAATAAGATGTTTATTTACTAAGGCATAACTAACAGGACTTTGAAACGGTGAGTAGAAATTGCTTGGCCTTAAATGTGGGGTAATAAACGAATGGGTTTTTGTATGTATACTTTTTAAATTATATGTTGCAAATTATGTCAAATGAAACGCAAAATCTGCAGCCAATTAGAGCTATGCACGTATACGACATAATTGCACTCTGATTAGCCCACGCGTTGTACCTGTGCCCCTTTTGTCCTTGACTTTTGTTTTCTCATTAAGTAAACGCCAAAACCCCAACGCATTTTTATTTCACGAATTTTTACAAAAGCATCTATAATTAACATATACTATACAAGCTTGCAGTCATGACACTCGACTATCTATGTACCTAGCTGATGATGATATCTATGTACCTAGCTCTTTAGACCTATAGATATATATACATGCCTACAACCTGTGTTAGGGATTATGTAGGAATTTTATCTACTTTTAATTCTCAACATTATAAACAGTCTTAGACATAATAATTCTGCTGCCTTAACTAAGATAGACCGACGATCAAAAAGGTGAGATGAAGGACGTTTCGGTTTCATTTTATGAACAGCATAATGCTTACCATTTTCTTTTTCATATATATTGTTGTATGCTTTTATGTCGAGATTTGATACGTACAAATTAGGAACAATAGTTCTAACAATTTTTAAAAATTACAAAGGTGCTGTAATAAACTTTTTCAATTATAGAAAAGTCTCTATTTAATTGTTATAGATAAAAGCTTCTTGAATTTGCCTTAAACCACTGTTCAGTAATCTATGTCTTTGTAACTAACTGCTGTGTGCAAGTTACAATTACAATAGCTGTTTCAGCAAAAATACACGGGAATATAATTTGACAAAACACGTAAGAAAATTTCTGCTCTCCTGCATTAATTTAAAACCAATGATTTCAAATGATTCAATAACTTCTTAATTTTAGATAATTTATTTGAAACATATTTCTTATTTGACTTTATTATAGACTTTATGTTCGAATCGTGTTCTTATATATACTGTATTTGTTCGTAATTCAGAGAAGAGTAATAGTCAAATCAATTTTTATATCGTGTATCTTAGTGTAAGTTTTAAATGACGTAAAGGAACACGTTATTATTTTTTATTGAGGAAAGAATATTCTTATAAAGTATATTTTGAAATGAAATCCACACAGTACTCAAAGTAATAATAGTATTCTTATAATACGCCGCATTAAAAGATATTTATTGAAAATTGTAATATAAAATGCTCACTCATATATAGTCACAAAGACTAATATATAAAATAAAACCGAATGTACCACCTTGAGTTTTCATCTTAATCGCATCGAATATAAAGGCTAAGCGAGATACGGGCAGGGAATTCTCAATGGCTTTTTAATTCTCGCAAAAAGTTTTAATGATTTTTCTAATACCGCTATTGAGTCACAAATAATTGCTTTTCTTTATAAAATCCGTCTGTTTTGTTTTTATTGTTATTAAAATTGTTTTGTATTATTTATGTTTTTGGAAACAATAGCATGTCTTTAAAACAAAGTTGTTTTAATGAGATGTATACATCTGTTTATATTCTTACATATTATTTGTACTGAATGATAAAATTTCGGAATTGCAACAAGTATTCTAAATACATCCAAACCGTTATGACTATTTTCGATAAAGCATCGTGTTATTTACAGTTTCGTTTTAAGATTATTTAAAAAAGGAACGTTCCGTATTCAAAGAAATCGATTCATAATCTCCTCAAAACTTAAACGCGTTATTCTAACATAGAGAATGGTTTACAATAATAACGCGGGATTACTTTCCCGGGACGAACCCGCTTTGTCGTTATCCCGGGATCTTTGCTGCAACTAATCCCGGAATAATTCAAGTGAACGTTGGTTCGGTTTATGACGCGTTTTATGATTCCTCGCGACTTTTATTAGATATTCTGTTGTATTGAAGCTTGATACAAACATACTGTATCCCATGATAGAAGGAATAATTTATTTACATGGGGATATATTTCTTTAGATCAAAAACAAATCTATTACATTAGATTCGTCTTGAGTTTCATGTTATACATTTACTGGTACAAGTCATCGTTTTTAAGAAGCTTTTGTTATGTGCACTTGTAAATTTTAAACGAATAGTATCGAATCAAAATGAAATTTTGTAAGATTTTTATGGTATAGTCATCGATACACGACTTTTGTTAAAGATAGCCATATCATTAAGAAAATTCGTGTGCCGCATAACGTTAAAGTATCAAATAATGTGCTGTCGACTTTTTTATTTTCATTTCGAGTATTTGTAAATTTGTAGTCTTAAATCGAAACATGTACTACTGCTCAACTGTGATTTTTCTTTTTATCAAAACTTCATATTGCACTAAACTTTACAAAAACTAGAAACTGAAAATAATTCTGAACAATCGAAATTATAACTTAGGTTATTGTGAGTATAATTATAATCTACCTGCAGTGTAGAATACAATATGCAATTATACAGGATTTACATATATTACTGAAATACAGAATTCCTACGTGTTAGTTAAATTGCAAACTAGGTTGCTGAGTAATACAATGGGGTACTGTATCTGCGGCTCAGTAATATATTTGATACGAAAGGTCCAGGTTTCAATCCTCAAAATAAATGCAAATTGCTTAGTGCAGTAAAATACTGAAAATGTATGTCGTTGCTTGTGAACAGACAGACAAAAATACCTCAGTAATGGACAGGGTATTTATATATATTTTATGGGTATAATATTGTTTTATTCACTTCTTTCAAAACTTATTTATCTGCACGCTAAATTAGTTTCTAGAAGAAGTGAAAGGTGGTTCTTGCGGCTCTGTCTGCTTAAAACAATTACTTCAGACTACAATTATTTCCCAACTTTTCATATACTTACGTATCTACTAAACCTTGTCTTTTAGTAAATTTAAGCTTTGAAAACCTTCATAATACATTTATCTTTCGCTTTATACGCTGGATATTTAAAGGCAAACCACAAACAGTGCGGGTTCGGTTCGCGACCATTGACTGATTGATATTAACGCTGGCCACCATCAAATTGATAGCAGTTTATTTGCGGTTCCATATTCGTACAATTTCCGTAACATTTCAACGAATCTTTTGATTTAAATTTCATATCATTTATCGATTCCATGTATGGTCTTCGAATCCATTTATTTATGGAGCAATTCATCGGTTTCTAATAGATTTCAGTAGCATAAAAAATTACTAAATCGATTTTGATAAATAGTGACGAATTTTACATCAAAACGATAAACTTAATCTTATGTTAAGTTATCTTGAATCTTCTTATGTATTATGTTTTTCCAATCTTGATTAACAATACTGTTGCAGTAAATTATCGTTATAAAAAGTTATTATATGTTAAGGAGTTCAGTTGTATAGGCGTTGCTTTTGGCCCAGGTTTAAATCTCGTAGAATGAAATTAAAGTAAAGCATTAAAGGAGGACAAGGTACATCATGTTAGTGTTAAAAATAGTCCCCGATACAGGCACAGAAATGAGTCTGTGTAATTACATTTATGCCGTATATACAATTATTAGTTTTAGGATTTTTTCCTTATTCTAATGTATATAATCAGGGTACAATCTGTACCTATATACTAAACAGTTAATGTAAATATTTTATTTTAAATATTATTTATAGGAATTAAATACTTAAAGCTACGTACATTGCAGAGATAAAGCACTCAAATTAAATGTAATTTATTTGATATTTCGTTGCTTTATAAACATGCACCGTGATAATATTAAACTACCAATTAATTTGTATCAAAGGATTTCTGTCATATAAAACGTAACTTTATTTCAAAGGAATTTTTAACATCAATAATTTTATTTTTAGCTAGGTTGAAGTATTTTCCGTGAAACAGTTTGATATCGTATCTTTCAACTAAATAGCGTCTCTATGGTTCAGTTTCTCTACTTATAGAAAAAATTATTAGAATAATTAGTAAACACAAATTGTGTTAAAATTGCAGTGAAAATTTTGCCATAATCAGCTCCCTTGTTCTGAAAGAGTAAATAGTTGATAATGACTGCGACATTTCTATGAAGCGACCTTCTTTTGTTTACCAACTAATGGTGAGCATATGAAAAGGTGTAAAGTGGAAAATATAGCAAGAGAAAAACGATGTTTATTCAAGTACACAATTTCTATCTTTTTGGATCTCCAATTAAAATGCAATTGATAACATTCTAAAGAAATTACTATACTTTAAGCTTAGGTTTGATGTATGAGGCTATAACCGAATCATTATTATATCTACCACATTATGTACGGAAAATTAATATGAAAGATTTTATATTTAAAACGTGGAATTTCTGACCTTAGCCATGTGGCGAAGGTTAGATATTCCGGCTATGTAGCCGGGTTATAGATTTTATTCTTTTCTCTTTTTAGTTCCAAAAAATACACTTTTATTAATTCTTGTTTTAATTAAAAAATACCACAAATTTCATATTAATTACGTCACTCGTGATTGCGAGTAGTTGCGGCTCCACATTCCCGCCATGCGTACAGCGAATATTAAATTCATAGCATTACAAGCGCAACCTAGAAACGCGGGGAAATCCGCGAGCATAGTTATAGTCACTTGTGTTACACTGAAGCGCTGCCATTTTCATGTGCGGAGCGAGATCGGCATTTTGATAAACCTGCCAAAAATGGAAAAATAAATAAAAAACATTACAAACTATCATGCTATACATAATCAACTGAAACTTGTATAGAGCATTCGAACTGTTAAAGATTCATTAAGTTAGCAGTTATACATATTTATATTCTGCAAAATAACATAGTAGAGGGCAAACTCTTGAC